>VUYV01000069.1:814727-974068 GCA_008711295.1 Anarhynchus alexandrinus
GGAGAGGAGAGGAGAGGAGAGGAGAGGAGACAGCGGTGAGGGGACAGCGGTGAGGGGGGAGCAGGGAGAGGGGAGGGAGGGCGGGTGGGAGGGCAGGGTGCTGCGGGGAGGTGCTGAGGCAGTGGGAGGCGAGGGGAGGAGCGCGGTGGGAGCAGGGTGAGGAGAGGCGCGGGAAGGAGGTGAGCCCGGCGAGGTGAGGAGCGAAGGGGCGGACCCGCCGGCAGCCGCGGTGGGGGAGCGGGCTGAGGGGCAGCGGTGCCTCGGCAGACGGGGAAGGGCGAGGGGGAGCAGTGCCGGGGGAGGCGGAGGGTTCTCAGCATCCCTCCGTCCGCGCCCGTCCCGCCGGCGGTGACACACGGCTGCGGGTGGAAGGGCGCTCCGCGCTGCCCAGTGAGCATGTGCGGCGCCCACCGGCTCGCACACGGTCACACACACCGGCGGGCACAGCCCCGCGCTCTGCACATGCCCAAAGGGAGGGTGAAGCCCAAGTGAAGCTGCTGCCAGTCCCCGGGCCGTGTCCCGCAACTGCACCAGCATCCACTGGCAGCAGAAAAAAAAAAGCGAGAGACCAGGCGGACCTCAAGGATGCAGCTGGGGAAGGGGGGCGATGCTCGGCATCCTCGAGAGACGTGCTCAGTAACGCCAGGTCCAAACTTGCAATTAATACCCTCTTCCCAAGTTACGAGAATAATTTTGAAATGACAGATTTTTTCCTAAGCCTCAATTTGTTTTCTGGACTTTGCATCTCCTATGCAGGATCCTATTTCTTAATTTTTCTTCGTTACCACAAATTTTCCACTTTGTAAATTGCTGCAGAAATCAAAACTCCCAGAGGGAAAAAAAGGACAAAAGGGCTGTGTGAATGCACAGGCAGGAAGGTGCCCTGTCCCAAAATAAGTGTGGGTCTTGTTGCATACCTGATTGGAGGAAAGCAAACATGGTCATTGAGAAATGAGCCGTTGAGGAGTCATGAGCTGCCAAATTTGTGATGGCTGCTGCAGGACTCATGGAACCTGCAAAACTACGACACATGAGTTCCGGCTGTATATGAAACACAACTTTCGGGGGAAGCAGGGGCTGCAACCATGACACTTCGTAATTACGGAGGGTGACAGACCGCACACAGTCACTAGCTGGCAGAGCACAAATAACACTTGACTAGGTTATGCCACCTGCACAGCAATAAGGACCAGAGAGTGGAAAACTTCAGCAAGTCCAAGGCCTGACAGCCTGAGGCCCCTTGTTGATTCATGATCAATCCTTTCTTTTGGGAGTAACACCAAAGCGTGTGCATTTCCCATTAGGAGAAATCAGGTCTCTGCAGTAGCGAGGCGTCTGAAGTACTTTATTTCAGCAACTTGAGGTAAAGAGGGGCAGGAGAAAGTAAGTCAGGACTGCTTCACTTGCATACAGCATCTTGGGTAGTTCTTGCATATCTGAAAGGATTTGAACTCCTTCTAAAACACAAGATAACAGTGACCTTACAGCTTTACAGTCTGCAGATTGCAGCAGATACCGTTATGTCAATTAGAGTGAGATCATACTCTCACAACCATATGGGTCAGAAGCTTGTTGTTCAAGGATAAAAAAGATAGTTCATAAAAAACCCCAGTAATAGATTCTCATTTAATCATTCCAGAATTGGAGATTTAGGCTTGGGTCTTTAATTCCTGTGTCTTAATCCAATACTGAGCATTGTATGTGTACACAATGTGTACACAAACATGCAGATAGTCTCTAGAGCTGTCACTGTGGGTGTGTTCTCAAAGAGGTAAAGAGGTTAGATCATACATGTTGGCAAACAGTAGATAGTATAGGAACACAAGACACTTAAAATATTAGTGAGCTTTGAAACTCTGGCACAGACTTCAGCCAAACTGCAGTTTTTAGACACCTTAACTGCTTTCTTACAGTGAGGCCCATAAAACCATTTCAGCCCCTGGCAGAGTTTAGAGCAGTCTTAGGACTGCTCTGAATGGCGTTCGGTTCCAAAACTGCCTCAGGCTGCATTTTGCAGCTAGAAGCACTAAAACACGAAAGTCAGCTTTAGGATGATTTGCTGAAGGGAGCCAGGCTGCTCAGTGTGTCCCCTCAGATACACAACACAGACAGCTATATATGGCCACAGTATATTTAATGTTTAGGATACTCTCTGAAGGATGTTATTCCCTAACGTTCAGTAATTTCAGTTTCCGATTTCATTGCCAGAAGTTAAGATGGCTGTCATACACATTTTGAGGCAGGGTAATTTTTTGCTTAAATATACCAGTGGGTGTCTCTGCACTGCACAGAACATCCCTGTCTCTCCCTTTGCGTGATTCAAACACCCTCCGCTAGAGCCAGGGACTCAGCAAAGCAAAACAGGAACAGAAAACGTGCAAAAAGCAGAAACAGTGCATTCAGCACCCTCTGCATTTGTAATCATTAGCTGCCTGTTATTCCGTAACACTCTCTTCCTATGATCAGTTGATATCCGGAGCTTGTACACATACCTACATCCCTGGGTACTTGATTCCTGTGAGGAATTTGCTCCCTGTAAAGAGGCACAAGTAATTTAGGAGCCAACCATAAGAAAGAAAAAGGCATAGCTGCAGCCTGCAGCACTCGTGGAGGAACAGCAGCCGCTGACCTCCCTTCATATTTCCTACAACAAACACTCACAGCATCCACCATGGGAGGAAGGGGGGGGGTGGGGGAATATGAAGCGGGGACAACAGCTTTCCGTTATTATAATAAACCAGAGACACATGCCAGCATGAGCTTTATATACCCCTACCCAGCCTCAGCAATCTTTTAGAGGATTAATAAGATTAGAAGCCCCTATTGTTTTGCGAATGGCTGTTTATTTGAAAAATGGCTTTTCTTGTAAACATACAGAAAAGACCATATGTTACTCCACACTCCAGTGCTGCCTTGGAACACTACTAAAAGCAAAGAATGAAAATCATGTTCCAACTGCAAATTTTACAAAAAAGAAACAATTAATTTGCCCTTCACCTCTCCTGCTGCAGAGTCTTACTTGGTTGAGGGTAATGCATTAAAACCGCTTAAAAGTACTCTTTCTTTGAAAAATCTTGCTGCAGCTTATGCTTCAGTAAGAAGGCTAACAATGCTAACAATCCATTTAAAAATCCATGGATAATTGAATTCCAGATGTATATTTGCAGAGATAATTTGAACTCTGACTGTATCCAAGCCTATCATCCATAAAGTTGATGCATGCAAGTTCCTTTACGTTGCTCCCAAATTGTTCAAAATATTTCCCATCATATTAAAAGTTTTCAAATGAAAGTAAGAGTTTTAGAGTCAGACACGACCGAGCTGAACACTATTCTTGCTGAATTCCAAACTCTCCAAAGTGAATGAAACATGTCAGAAAGGTAATTTTAATTATAGAGCTGAAAATAGAGTGTATGGCAAGACTTAAGGTTGAATTTAGCTTCTGTGTCTTACAAGTCTATTTTCAATAGCCTGTAGTTTAATCACTGAGGCTATTATTTGCTATGCTTGATCTCTTTCATGACTCACATATTTCTGGAAAATGATTCAGACTTTTTTGAGGATGCAAAAGGACAAAATCAGGTGCTTTTAATGAGAAACAACTTTTCTAACCATTCTTTTAATGGGAATACCATCCCTATATCCCTCCACAGGAGGGAGCTGGAACTTGAGATCTGGCAAGAAAGGTAGCTTGGAGCTTAGACAGATTTTTCTGTACAAACAAAACTATTCATATCTGTCAACGAACTGGAGCAGGAGAGAAATTAAGAGGATGACATCAGAGTATGTTGACACTGTTGATCACTGGCTGGTACTGTGAGCCAGAGATACCAGTCCAGAGCTTGTAACTTTGGACATTAGGTTACTCTAAGTTACACTGGGGTTTGTTTAAGAAGCAGTCACGTTGGATCATGGGTTGGGTGAATGTAAAATTAGCCATTACGCTCAGTAAGCAGATCTCAACTTTCCCGTGAATCTAGCCCCACAAATTAAAATGTTTAACTTGCTCTCTATAAGCTATTAGCAGGCTATCAAGTTTGTACCACAAGACGGGTGACTCAAGTGTCATTTCACAGAAGCAGAAGTTGTCCACATTTCACAGAAGCAGAAGTTGTCCAGGTTCTCTCCTGAGTCAAAGATACAATCTCTCGCCAGTGCAGTCCATGTTCCATGGATGCATATAGCTGCTTAAACTCACATAGCCACAGCCCTCCCATAGCAAAACAAAGGAGAAAACCAAAATAAATAACATTTTTAGAAAGCAAATTGTGTGGTCCTGTACTGGTTATTTCTCACACATGATAATACCTATTGATGCCAACAGTTACTCATTTGGCCCAAGTGAGAGACGATCATGTCGTGAACACAACATTCCTGTTTACTGACAGTTCTACACATTGGGAAGATGTTTCAGTTTTCCTTAAGTATATATGAAAATCTGCATAAACACTATGTAAAAAGGATACTAGTATTTACTGCAGTTGCAAGTCTTTACATTTAAGAATTACTGTATTACCTTAGTTTTATCACCCTGCTCTTCCGCATTATGTGAACCTTTAAACGAGCTCAATGTTTTTTCTCTGAATTCCTGTCTCAAACAGTATAAAAGGTGGATATATATATAATACAGCGTCTCTGCAATACTCCTTTATATTCTTGCCAATCAATGGATTCAGGTGTAATTTACAACTAAATGGTGCTAAATAAAAGCTCATGTTCTTTTTTCATTGTGCCAATGAGTGCAGTTCCTGAGGGTTCTCCAAGGTTCCTGACTTTGAAACTTTTCTTCCAAAAACACAGGTAGAAAAAAATTATAGTCTCTTCGTTTCCGTATATGCAACTTAGATAGATACAAAATGGCACATGTAAATTCCTAAAGAAATTGCAAATATCTCAGCAGCTAGATGTTCAACTCAAGAGATTAATAGTCTGTTTTTTCCAGAGTTGTTAAACATTTTCCATATTCTTTACAGGGAAGTGTGAAGATAGAAAAGATTCCCCAAAATCAGGCCTGAGCCTGGCACTTCAAGCTGGCTGAATGGAGAATAATGAACACTTGTCTATTGTCTTTGAAAAAAAAAAAAAAAAATGACTGAAGTGGCTTGCACAGTAACCCATAGTCTGTGAAGGATAAGGAGCTTAGTTCTCCTATCTTGCTAACTTATTTTAAGCACTTTCTGCTATTTGAAATTGGGCACTGTAAAGGTTTCGCAAGAAAATGCACAGATTTCAAAGAAAATGCCTTCATTCAAACCTCAGTAATAATGCGCGCGTAATCTTTACTTTGGCCTTTGGATTTTGCTGTTCTTTCAGCAGCATTTTGGGAGGGAATATATAATGCATACTTATATGTTACTTTTTATTTGCTTTTTAAAGTAAAATATTCATCGGATACAAAAAGAAAGTGTTCATTTACTTCAAAGGAGAAGAATTGCTGTGCAGTAGGGTTCAGCATATCTGTACAGGCTACAGTGCGCTCCCGATTTCTGAAGATTATTGAGCTATTCTTTGATGATATTTTCAGAAGCTCTTTTAGAAGGAGCATTTCTAATGGAAGACTCTCAGTCACAGTAGGTATTAGGTATTTGGGTATATTAGTATTTGGGTATTAGGCACTTAGCATTAGCTGTTGGATACTTTCCACTAAGGTGTGACAGATACCTTGGACTTACATTACGTTTATTTTTACACTCACTAGCCTACAGGTCATCACATATTAGCAATGTGGGGTTTAACTTCTATTGTTTCCTAAATGTTATCTGAAATCAGCCAGACAGGACAAGGTACAGAAGTCAATACAGACCCTGTCTGATTATGGGAGGAAATGGGACAAAGAGATTAGTGCTAAAAATGGTATGGCTACTGTTATCTGTGCTGTTAGTTGCCATCAAGGTCAGTAATGGGTGGTTTCCTTGTTACTGCTGTTGTCTTCAGCTGGGGAGTATTGACATGTCCATGTCAAGGCTGGAGTGCTGCAGTGCTTGCAAAGCCACTCTGAGAAGATCTCACCGTTCAAACTTCTTAAACAAAACAACCACAATATCACCTTGGTGGTAAAGGTGAGGCCAAATTTACTGCTTGCCAGCACAACCCTAGCACATTTGCCTGATGATCATCAGTACAGGAGATAAGGTGTATCAAAATGATATACTGGTGGTAAGGAACTTGGAACAGCATCAAAACACATCCCCAAAGACTACCATCATCATCATCATCACTTAGTTTTAATTATTATTTCATGAGCAGAGCAACCCTGCCCAAGTATCACATTCTCTCTGTGTCTTTGTTTTGTTAATATCCTGTCTTAGGTGGCCTAACCCCAGCTTTATCAAGTTCATCAGCTGTACTACATCTAGCACAGTTTTTCTTTCCTTCTGTCCTGATAAGATTGTACGTTGTGTGAATGCTGTGGCAAGCTTTTATGTGAGCAATGTACATTCTCCAAAGCATGCTCAAGTCCTACAGCTACAACATAAGCAACATGGGAATTTGTCCCATACCTACTAGTGCTAATGACAAGGCTAAAACCCTGAAATCTCCATATCTGAAATCTGTTTGTTCATCTTGCCTTGACTGCACGTGCATATAGGTAGATAGATCTAGATCTAGATTTATGTACTAATGAATTTAGAACAGTTTTCATCAGAAAGAAAATAATGAAAAGGACTATGTCCTAATTTTTGTCCAATACAGTCTTTTCTTTTAGAGCTCCAAAAAGTCTTTAATCTTCTCAGCAATGTACGGTTAAGCTTAATTTACAGAATTCTCTTGAGACTGACACAAGTTGGTTGCTCAGCAGTTGAGATCATCTAATAAAAGGCTAATCTTTAAACTACAAAGACCAGTAACTTCCACTTCAAGAGTTTATATTTTTTTCACTCATGTTTTTTCAAGCAAAGTGTTTTCATTCTAAAAGAACACAAAAGTAAAGAAAAAAAGAAAGGGACATGTAACAAAAAGCATACTTTAAAAGTTCTATCTATTTTAAAGTAATATTTTTACTAGATTTTACAATTAATTTTGCCAAATTTATTTTAATGAATGTTAGCTATGGATTAGAAGAGATTACCAATGAGAAAGATACTGAAGAAAAAACATTCAACCTTTGATTATGTGAAAGTTTAATTGACGTTCATAAAGTTGTTTGCCAAACTACAGTCACAATTATTGTGGTGTATTTTGCATAACGTGCTCCAAATTTTCAAGCTTCAAATGGTTTAATGTTAGGAAATGTGTTAAAATATTTTCCCATTTCCAGCGGTAGAAGACGGAGCTGCCAGGATTTCGGCCAGGAAACCTGACACAGCTGTCTGCAGCCAGCAGTGCGCCCTTGCAGCAAAGAGGACCAACAGCATCCAGGGAGGGCTGCATTAGGCAGAGCGTGGCCAGCAGGTTAGGGTACGTGATCCTTCCCCTCTCCTCAGCACTGGTGAGACACACCTGGAGTGCTGGGCCCAGTGCAGGGCTCTCCAGTACAAGAGAGGTATGGACATACTGGAGCAAGTCTAGTGATGGAATGCAAAGATGGTTAAGGGACCGAAGCGTCTGACCTAAATGAGGATTCGTTCTCTCTAGCTCTGAGGGCTGGGATGTTTTAGCCTGGAGAAGAGAAGGCTCAGGTGAGTCTTGTAAATACGTATAAATACCTGATGGGGGCTGAGTAAGGAAGGCAGAGCCAGGGTCTTCTCAGTGGTGTCCTGTGACATGATGAGAAGTAATGAGGACACATTAAAATACAAGAAATTCCACTTAAGAATAAAACCCCCCTTTGTTACTCTAGGAGTGGTGAAATACTGGGACAGGTTGTCCAGAGAGGCTGTGAAGGCTCCATCCTCAGAGATACTTAAAAATTGACAGGACACATCTCTGAGCAGCCTTCCCTGGCTGATCCTGCTTGAGCATCGTGGTTGGACCAGATGATTTCCAGAAATCCTTTCCAACCTCAAGGGTTCTGCGATTCTGTGATCAGCATATTGTCCTGTATGTGTTTTTATGCAGAAAATTCCAACTTTTAAAATATCGTTAATATAATTTTGCAGTCTGTATATATTCAGGACATGAGACTTTTCCACATAATTTCAAGACCCGGCTCATACAGTACATTCAATATAGATATGCTTAAGAAGTTTTTCTTAACACAGCGACATTTTAAAATAAATATATGCATGTGTACACATATGTATATGTGTAATATAATGAAACATCAAAGATATTCCTTATTTTTCAAAAGGAGCAAAGATTTTATATAGGTTGAATACCTCCATAAGTATTTGCAGAAAGGATGTTTTTCATTTATTTTGGGGTATTGTAATGCATTCATTACAGATACAGTAATATTTCTACAAACTGCATTACTTAATCCTTCTCTGAAGTGCACCCTCTTTTCTGAGTGGAATCTATCATGACAAGCAACTCTAAACTATAAAAACTGCACAATTAATTTAAGAAGCAAGCAGAAAAATAGTATATTTATACACACAAACATGATTTCAAGTGCCTAGGCACTAGTCATGTTCTTGATCTTCCCCTTTCTTTTGCAGAGTACATGATGCTTGAATCTTTTCACCATTCACTGAATGTACATATCAGGAAGTGTTTTGTGGTTTGCGGCATATGGTGGCATGATTCTATGCTCTACGGACCATTTCAAAGTAGACATAAATTGTCTATTTTCTGCCATTCCAAAAGAGTGGCGTTAATCCATGTGATCTCTTACAGTCTCATGTTCCTTCTAGAAGTCTTTAGTTTCTGCTAGCATCGTATTTGCTAAATGTAAAAACTGTATGTCTCATCTTTTGAAAAGAAGATCACTAACATGGGTTAATGATCTCATAAAATTAGGCAACATGGATTATAGGCACATCAAGTTTTCAGTGTGGTGGTTTCTTATCTCCAGTCTTTAGGATTCAGAATAAAACTCAATACTTATCATTTTAGACTGGCGGAATTTCTTTCCTTAAGGTAAATCTTTCCAGGGGCTCTAGGAATGACAGTGTAGCCTTATTTATGTACTTCTCATCTTTTTAATCCTTTTTGATAGAAGTGATGCTTTTATACTTACACTGTATGTGTTTCAATCACGCTGTCCATGTGACTATTTGAAGAGCTCTGAACCTGTTGGTCAAATTTGAAGCACGGAAGTGTCAGAGCTAAGTTCTTGCACATTTAGTGAAGGCAGGGCAGAGTAGAAATACTTTATGAATGGCTTGATTTAAGGAAAAGCTGCATTCTATTAAGGATCATAAAATCTGCATGAGACCGAGCGACCCTATAGAAGTCCCAAATTCATCATAAACTGCTCCGAGGATAACCCGTTAAACTTATCCACAAGAAAAATCTGTCTCCAGCACTGTAGAATTAATGCAGTACTAATTTAAAACTGAGATTTTTTCTTAGAGTAAAACAGAGGGAAACAGCCTAGTTTTACATGATATGCTCCGCTTGGTACATAAACCATGCTGGATTAGTGGCTGCGACTTGCTCTACCAATACCTGATTTTGTGCTTGCACATTGGTGCTTGCATGCTTTTCTTCTTGATTAACGGTTAACCGTGACAGACCAAAGCCAATAAACACAGCAGAAATAAAAAACCTAAGATAAATACAGTATTATTCATATAACATTTCATTTAATGTCAACAAGGCTATAAAAATAACTGAAGTCGGAAATTACATCTCCAGTGAGGTTAGTATTTGTTTCTTGGTGGTTTGGTGCTTTTTGTGTTTAGCAGATGCTATACCTCAGGGGGGAAAAAAATGCCAACAATTACAGTTTACAATTAATGCCTCTCTAATTCCTAACGTTTTAGTGACTAATCACAAGCTGCTTCATTACACTGAAGTACACACAATTCCTCTGTTAAAAAGGTAGTTAATAAAGAGAAATTTAAGTTCAGCTTATAATATCCATCTGTTTTTTTCATCCAGTGACATTCTAATGGAAACTAAAGAAACCATTCTGAACAGTGACCAGAACTTGAAAGTCTCTGTCCTGGATGAATGACAACATTTCTTCTTCTTCATATCTCTCCCATTAAATCTTCATTTATTTTCCATGTACTTTCACTTAGAGACTCTTAATCCCGCTGGGATTTAAGAACTAAATATTACTGAGGTGCAGAATGCATTTAGGAAAATACACACTTCCCAGAAGAAACATAAAAGCCAGGGAATTTAGAAGCTATGAGTTTTGAGGATATGGCTCTTAGATATCTGAAATGACAGCTGGGTGGCACTTAAGTCCTTTTGTTAACCTACCTGTCTGCTTCTCTGTAGATATGTCAAGACCAAATTGTATCAGACCAGTCTAATCTCCTCATACAACAGCATACCCAATCTTGTGGACAGATAAAAGGCAACAGATGTCAAATACTAGGATTTTTTTAAGGTTTCTCATAATAGACTCTGAACAAATTGGGGAAGATGGTTTAGATAAAAATGCTATTGCCTGGCTACAAAACCAGTTGGAAAAGCATGTTCAGAGTAATTAGCACTAACTCAGAGCCAAAATGGAGAGTTATACTTTAAGATGTTTGTCAAGGGCTTGTCCTGGCATGGTATTAACATTTGCATTGTTGAGAGGAGTGATAAAAGAGACTATATGGCTAATTAAATTCAAAGATGGTCTAGATGGAAGGGAGCTAGCTTGCCAGAGGACAGGTTTGAGTTCAAAGTAGAGTCCTGACAAGTGGAGATTCAATCTGAAAAATGTAGTGCACTGTAGGAAAGGATCTGTGGTTCCCAAGCACAGGCAAACAGCATCATATTGCTGAAAGAAAACCAAAAATAGGTTCATAGAATTGTCTAGGTTGGAAGGGACCTTGAAAATCATCAAGCCCAACCATCAACCTAACACTGCCAAAACCACCACTAAACCATGTCCCTCAACACCACATCTACCCATCTTTTAAATACCTCCAGGGACGACGACTCCACCACTTCCCTGGGCAGCCTGCTCCAATGCTCAAAAACCTTTCTGTGAAGAACTTTTTCCTAATATGCATCCTAAACCTACCCTGGCATAACTTGAGGCCATTTCCTCTTGTCCTATCAGACTGGGACTTATAAACAGCAATGTGAAGCTGCAGAACATGTAAGCCAGTCCTTCCACCTTACTCAGGTCTGGCGAGGCCTTATTACAGTATCATGTCCAATTTTGGATGCACCATCAAATGGGTGAGGAGCAGTAGACAGAACTGAGACATGCTGAGAAGAGCCACTGCACCATATGGAAAAATCAAACAAAACGAGATGGTTTAGCCTAGAGAACGGGGGAGTAGGTGGTGACATGACAGTAGTCTATTAATTAACTGGTGGAAGAGAAGGAGGTTCACCTGTTGTTCAAGCCCATGGTAGAGAAGACAAGAAGTAATAGCTATAAATTACAACAAGAAAGCATCAACTTAGATACTAGTGGTTTGAAGTCTCCAACTTGGGAGCTTTGGAAAAGCAAGAAAAATCTCATTAAAGATGATCTCACCACAGGAATTGGGCTGCACTAGTTGATCTCTTTAAATCTCCTTCAGCCCTGTGATTGATTGTCTTATTGATGTCTAAATCTCAACCAGAATTGATGTCTAAATCTCAACAAGACTGTTTTCCTGTAGCAAAAGCCTCTAGCAATAGCAAAACGGAGTCCTGAATATCTTCAGTACCTTTTTTAAGTATTCTGAAGCTGTAAAAGGTTATTTTGCCCATATTACTCTGCATTAACTGAATGGTGATGGGAACACCTGCTGCTTTTTGTAAGAAGATATTGCAACGTAGGCAGTGGTTACTTCATTTATTGCCCTGCCTGGGACCTGCTCAGCCATAGCATAACCTGTCAATTACAAAACAGAACTGCTGAAAACACCAAGGCAGTGGCCATATTCATCTCACCTGCCTTCCTGTGTCGGCAGTATAAATGTCTACAACTGCACCACTCATGCTAATCTCCATTCAAGGGGAACAGAGAAAACTAGGCAATTTCAGGATGCACTTCATTTGACTTATTTTAGATGTCTGTATTAGGGTGAGATGAGCAGAAGTGCTTATTTTTCTCCATTGACTAGATGCAGACTAGATGAATAGCTTAGATGGGGAAATCTGCATGGCAAATGTTCTCATTTTCTAAGATAAATTCTCTCTGGTGCATCGATTTCAGAGTCCAACAGTATCCACATAACAATATTAGATACACAACGGTGCTGACTAGCAGCTGTTTGAAAGAGAAGGTAATAGAGAGAAGACCACACTCCACCTCTCAATTAACTCCTACAGCTGTTAACAGCAGATAAAGCTAGGAGGCAGAGATTATAAATAAAGTTGAAATGACTGACCCTGTAAGAAAGGAGTATGATCAGGCAAATTATGTTAAGAACAGAGAATTAATTGTAAAATCAGGGCCAATATCTTTTAGCTGAAGAGTCTATTGATTAAAACTGCTGTGTCCGTGACTGCAGTGGACTGGTGTTTATTTTGAATTAGAACTACCACTTATATTGAAAACCATTGTATGTCTTCCCTTGGGCACTCCAGAGAAAGTGTTAAGATCAGGTTCATGCTAAGCCTGGAGTTGTATATTCATTAGCAGATTACTGTATTTTCAATCATTTAAAAAATTATTCAAAAGGGAGGAGCGCTTCACCTCAATTCTAGCCGTAAGAGTTTTGCTGGAAAATGGCAGCCTTTCTTATTTCAGTATTTTCAGTAAAACGTTATTTTGTAATTGAGAAAAGAGCAGAATGCACTCTTGAGCCTCAGTCTTTGGGTCTTTAACCCTGCTTTCCTCTACAAGATGAGAGAATTTTCTTTTCCTCTGGACTCAACAACTATGTTAAATAAAATAAAATTGAAATCTTACCAAATGTACATGTTATTACCAGTGCCTCCCTTGAAAGGCCAGGCATCCTGACTGGTTCCATAATCCCTGGCTCTTCCACTTCGTCCTTCTCCCATCTTCTCCCCTCCTCCCTCCAGCATTTGTGTCCAATATGTTTCTCTCTCTCTTTATATTTGCTGTAGTGTTCTGATCTGGGATTGCCTATGGCAGTCAGACCCCATGCTGATGGCCACAGTGTACGCACCCAATCAGCAGAACCATTTAATTGTCAAGTTCCATTCTGAATATTGCTTTGCGCAGTGCTGGAGTCACTCTCAGACAGTCACTTGCAGGAGAAAAATAGAAGAAAACTCTTATCTCTGGGACTACTAGGGACAATGCTTTCTCAAGTGCATAGAGAATTCATTGTTGTTTGATTGCTTGAGGATCTGGAATATAGAAACAGATCAAGATGGACAAAGTCCATCCTCTAGACATGTTCCCTGTGGACCCTTGAAAATATATGCAGCATCGGACTGTATTTCTTTAAGCCTTCTAAAAAGAATCCATCCCATTTGCAGGAAATAGGTTGCATATAAAACCGAATAACTGTCCCGATGAAGTAACTAGAGATCTCAAGAAGATTTCTGAGAATTCAATGTATGTTAGTCAGATACATTGGAGCCCTGAAAAATCAAGCTGAAGAACCTTTCTCTGAACAACAGGGGGTTATGCAGCAGTCCCTAGAGCTTCATTATGAACATGTTTTTAGGTAGCTCCTTGGGACTGGTGCTGAGATGGAAAAAGACTGTGTGGAGTAAGAGTTATTCATTAATTCCACTCCTTTGTAACAACTACAAAACTTTCCTATTCTTGACCATGACATTTTGAACACTCAACAAAAGTTTCCATGGATCTTCTGAGGCAAAACCCCATAATCTTGCTCAAGGGGAAAAAAAAAATCAAACTACTATGCCTTGTAAAAAATATGAAACATTTTTGCACTGTGGAGTGCTTGTAAATATAGCATGCAACATTATTGCATTTTGACTCCACTCTTACATGCCTGTGTTCAGTAAACATCAACAGCTTATTTTAAACAGCAATACATTTAATGTGGCTTGGCTGAAATGCATGGCAGATAAAACTGTTATGTTTCCCTAACGTAACAGTGCTAAGTACTGAAATTCACACATTCCTAGAGATGTTTAGCCAGTTCTAAATCATTTTCATGTCAATGTCATACGCAAAGATTGAAAAAACCCTCACACACAAAGGCTGTCATAGCTGATGAGGTCAATGAAACTACCTACACGAGGAAGTTTGCTGGATCAAGCTTTTAATTTCCTGCTTAGCATTTTAAATACCATAGGAAAAAATGATTCATCAATATTTTATGTGCATATTTACTTATTTTCCAGTGACCTCCAGATAACTGGTATGTTCCAGACTGAAGTCACTGAAATTGCATTATAAATAAACAATAGAGACATGAAAAGCCAAACGCACAGGTGGGTAAATAAGCAGATTCCAGAATGCCGCACGGTTATCACTCTCTGGAGTTAACACTGAGAATGAAGCTGCATCCCCTTACTACAATTTAAATTGTCTTCTAAAAATAAGCAGGTGCTCCGAGCTGGAGAACCCAAATACCTGTGAGATACTCCATAACGCAGCAGAAATACAAACCAAACAAATAAAAGATCAGAGAACAGACTGAGTGCACATCAGAAAGGAATGCAAAAGGCAGTGCTTATCCACCCAGTGTCTGGCTTCAAATTGTTCATGGGGAAGCAAGGACTGCCTCGGAAGCAGATGCTGAAGATCTTTTCCAGCTGTGGCCCCCGCTGCTCCTGGTCTGGCCTTTAGCAGCAGTACGAGTGCTGTGTGGAGAATTCTACCACACCGTGCAACTGGCCCTAAAGCAACCCTAGATCAGGGCCACAGGTGAAGAGCGAGCTCACATGTTAGTTTTTCCATCCAGTTTCTGTTTTCAAGCAGAATCTGAAAATTGCGTGTCCGGTAAAGTCCAACTGCATTAAGGGCTTTTAAATGCGTGAGGAGAGGTTTGAGACGTCAGCGGTGCAACCATCATGCTGTTAAGTGGTGTTTTCTGACAGACCCAGTAATCTCTGCAGCTGTACACCAGAAAGGCTCCTTCCGTGTACAAACCTGCCATCAGTAAAGCATAAAAGATGGAATTGCCAGTAATAACTACATAGCAAAGGAGAATTTTAATGCCATACATAAAGAAAGCAAAACAGCCGAGACCAGAAAAAGCCACCGTTAGGTAACAAAACAAAACAAAAAGATTAAAAAACCCCATCCAACAAGCTAGCAGTCTGGCAGCAGTCTTTTTTGAGCTCTGTACTGATTTTCAGCTCACAGCTGCTAAACCCCAGCTGCGCACACCTTATGTGGCAGCCCACACGCTATTTCTGCAGCTTTCCAGAGGCCACACTTGGTGAGCTGACCTTTAAGAGAGATACTGGGCAAGGAATGTAATGTTTCTTGCTTGACCAAGAGGAAGGTGAAACTGCTGAAAAATAGTTTAAGGCTTTAATGTATCCCAGATAGAAATTTCTAGCCAGCAGTCGGCTGGAGAGAACAGACAGTCTGATTGCACCACAGGTTAAACATTGCCAAAGCTGATGAGCTCTCTACTGCTCTGATGGTGGAACTAAGAAAAGTAAATCTAATCTCTGCAGCATTACTGCTCCTTATGCAAAGGAGCTTTCCACAGGCATCGCTAAAGGAGTGACTTTATTATCAGTGTTGCCTTATACTTTGCACGAGGAAATTTTGTTCTACTTTGCATATAGTTTTTCCAAATTATTTTTTTTTCAGGCATATAGCTTGACATTTTCCATGCCCAAACACCCAGCATATAGTCTTTAGTGAATTCCTAAGGTGCTGATGTTTCTCTTTAGGAAACCCTAGCACTTTATCCTTTAGACAAGGACCTGTCATTTGACAGGGAGGTAGTTTTTTGTACTATTACTTCTGTAATTTTTGGCTCAAAATCAGACAAACTGGCTGACCAAGTGAGTAAAGACTGCTGCTGCTTTACAGGTTAAAGGTGTAACGAGTCAGGATGCAATAAGCATGACTGAGACTCTCACAGTACATTCATGCGAAAAAATTTAAATGTGCCTGATCTCTGGTAGAGAGAGCAGCTGGCCTGGCATTGCCCATGGCATCATTATACTCTCTTTCTCCTTGCAGCAGGGGGGCTCATTGCCACTGCCTGCTGGGAAAGGTCCCAGGCTGTGCTAATTTCCGAATGGTGCCAGCAAATTGTTTTTTGGAGTGCTTGTTGGCCCAGGTCAAAACTGTGCCATCACCTAAGAGTGGAGACAGGTGAGTGTCAGAGCCTTGAGACTGTTAACTTGCTGGTACAGCTTTGACCTCAGAGCTCCCCATCCTGTGTGTCATTCTCACATGCAAACATGCTTCATATATTCTTGCTGCTCCTAAACAAGCCTGGGTTGCACGAGCAACATACAGAGCACACGTGTTGGCCCAGACTTACCAGTGGCAAGCCAAACTTTTCTTGAAACAGCTTCTTTTGCCCAACCTTAGGAAACCCTTCTCCTCACTTTGAGGTCCTGGCGTTGTGCTACAAGCAGCCTGACTCGATACCTGCTGGGTTTGGGGTGCTGAGCAAAGGGGTACCAAACCAGAGAGGGCAAAGGAAGACATTGGAGAACTACCACTTGGAGCTGCTGGAGAGATCGGGAGTGCCTGGGCAGAGGAAACAGCACCAGGTGGACACAACTGGTTGAGGCTCTGTGAGCAGCATTGCCTATTAAATAGTGCCAACCCATCCCCAGAGTAGCTCCGTGATGCTACCCTGTGTGCTACTCAGCATATGCTCACTGAGACACTGTCCTGGTGGAGAAAATAATCCGTGGTCATGTTGTCAAAGATTATTATAATCCATGTATAAAAAGGGCAAATTGAGCTTAAGCAGAAAAGTTTGGGTTTACCACCTTGTATCTTTTTAGTGCTTGTCTTTCCAACATCAATAATGTACCTTTAAAACACATTTTCTGACTTCTTTTTCATTTAAGATAAAATGCACGAATATGTATTTCTCCTTTATTTGTACAGGGATGCCATGAGCATCCTGGATAAGCTAAGCCAAAACACCCTAGGAAATGTGATTTAGAAATCAAAAATTTAGCTAACAGTATTTGCAGTTAAATAGTTTGAGCACTTTTTCTTGTTTGTTTCAGATAAAATTGCCATGGACCATTCTTCAAGCAGAATTCTGGGAGGATGGCACATGCACTGTTGTTTTGCGTTTTTTGTACTGGCAAACATTACCAACTTATAGCTGTAGTAATGAGCTGCTGAACAGTAGATTGCTTTAATATTGGAAAAATTAGTCTAGAACAAAGACAGACTATAGTTAATAACAAACTTACCCAATGCTCACATCTGAGAGCTCACCGGTAGGAATCACAGCAGATATTCTATATTTGGTACCACCAGACATAATAGAGAAATTTCACAAACAGTCCATCAGATGGTAAAATTAAGGACTCATTGGTTCTGTGGGGTGCTAAAAATTGTAATGAATTGCCTTCAGATAGGTTACTTGAACTCTTGTGTTGGCTTATGTGTCAGCATCTGTGCAAATTCAAACCGAAGAAAGTGTTGGTTTTATCCATGAAGGAGACCATCCTCCAACAGCCTTTCCTGTCAAATTAGTTCAAAAGTTCAGAAAGTTTTAGATATGGAAATACAAGTGGTGACCTCTAATGTGCTCAGAAAATACAAATGAGATTTGGACCTCTTTTAAATATTAATTAAATCAGATGTACTATAAAATAATTAATGTAATCTAGCCCTTGCTTTGCAGGAGGAACATATGAGATATTCTCAGATAATAGGTCAGACAGGGAGACATAAAAGGAGACAACCTTTTAATACACAGCTTACATTAAATTTTATTTATTCATCAGACCCCATATTGCAGTTATGAGATTTGGAGGCACAATATGTACTCATTCTGTCATGATGGTATAAAACCCCTTTATTGTTTGGCATCAGTTGCAAGTGTATATTAAATAAAAAGCTAACCTAGGATTAAAAACGGGGTCAAAATCAGGATGATTACATTTTTTGTCGCATCTGGCGTTTGGTAATTATTTCGGTGTCTTAAAATGCAAGCGACCAGTTCCATAAGAAATGGATTATCCATGCACATATCATGAGGCAAATCCAGACGCTTCCCTCATAATAAAAAACTGTTCCCTTATCTCTCAAGAACACACTGTAGATTCTCCACGACTCCACAGAGGCGTTGGCGTATTTTAGAGTCCGATGCAGTGATGAAATCGCAGTGCCCCTGTGAGGACACAGGTTTACATCACTGGCAGACACGACCACCCTCTCCTGACCTTTGTTTTCCTTGAACCTTTCGGACATGTTGGTCGGTATGTGATGGAAACAGTCATCAGGCTGGTGTGGGTTTGGCTGGCAGTCAAACAGCGGGAGATGCTTGGGTTCAGACACTGCAACTACTGGGCTTGGGCAAGTATGCTTGTCTCAGGGAGGGAAAAAATCGCCGCAACTAAGATTAAATTTCAAGATGAACTGTGAACACATGCTCATTAAGGGAGCAATTAGATAAACTGTGTGGTTTTGCATGACTATTTATGAGAAATGCTCCCAGTGAATATCAGATATTAGTAATACAACTGGTAACCATTCAAACAAATTATAACTACATTAAAAAGAGATATTTTTTTTTCAAAGTGTCTGTCCCACATTAAAAACAGAGATTTTTTTTTTCTCTGAAGTGTTTGTCCTTTTTTTTTCAGGAGATGATTGATTTTGCAACTCCACAAGGCCCTTATCCAAGTGCTGTTCACCACCTTCCCGTCCCAACTCTCCGTGACCTCTTCGACGTGGCCTGTGCTATACATAGCTGTTTATGTGCATTGCTAAGCGCTTCTGTGCCTCTTCAAATCTGGGCCCTAAACTCTTACCTGTCTATTCTTTTTACCGAAATGACTGTGGAAAGTCTCTGCGGGTGCAGTTTGATGGGAGGTCAGAGGGTTAATACGCGCTGCATGTTCTGGGTTGTACGAGGATGGGGAGAAACTGCATCTCTGATTTCAGGTTGCCTGCAAGGACAAGCTGAGTGTGCACGGGGGCATCTTGGAGACAGTCCAGACTCCAGGCTCTCTTGGGTCCAGCGAGCTCAGCTAAACATAGGCAGGATGATGGGGTCACACTGAATTCACAGCTTTTATGAAAGGGAATAGATATTCTCAGCAACAGGCCCTGTCTCTCACCATCTATACCATTGTGCAGTACTGCAATATTTTTAAGTCCAAAAGAGAGAATATATTTAGGCTCTAGTTTTCCTTGTTTCCACACAAAGAGACAATAAAAAGGAAATATCTGGAAATAGAGTGGTTCTAAACATTCTCCTTGGTTGGTCCTGAAGTTGTGTAGTAAGGTCAACAGCCATCAAGTATTCATTAACAGCTCTGCAGGTCAGTAAAGGGGAGACAAGACTGGCTCAAAAACAGGTCAAGAAAGGTGCCTGCACATAGAACTGAATCCCATGTAATTCACGGATCTGATGAATGTTTTTGCAGCTTTTCTTATGAAAGAAGCCTTCTCTCAGAGAACTATTTTGTCCAGCACAACATATTCCCTTTATCTAGGGAGCTTGCGGGGGGAGAGGACAGAAGCTCTTCAGGCTATGGAAGCTGAATTTAATAGGATTCACAGAAGAGATTTAAGGAGCTAATCATCCTTATAGCTGCTCAAGTCCAATTTTTATCCCCCAAAGCTACTAAATTTTTTAAGCATGTATTTTTGGCAGCGCTCTCCAGCAAATATCTCCCCGTGGAGCACCTTGAATTGTGTAGGCTGTGTTACATAAATGAGTTTCTTTGCCATCTCTGTAACCCCTAAGTGCTAGTGAGACATATAACTAGGTATTCCCTTATCTCACCAGGCTGACCTAGTCTTAGCCTTCCATTTAACAAAGCCAGAAGAGGACAGACATTCAACATAGGGCTTGGGACACGCTGGCACGTAGCTTAGATCCCAGGATCCAGAGTCAGAACCGACTGTATTAGGTGCCCCAAAAGTCCTATCCAAATATGAAGGAGGCTCAGGTGGCTACATCAGGATTCAAAGCAATTGGCACTCTCACCCTCTGCCAGCAAAAGGAAAAGGTTGACAGTATGTTTGATATTCCATACATATATCTATATACATATATATTTCCATATAGAGGAAAAAGGATGGGGAAATGCAAATGAAGCCAAGAAGGATTCATTTGCATATGTTTATCCCTTCCTGCATTGTCCCTGTCATGGGTTAAATGAGTGGAGTAGGAGGAATATTGTCCACTTCCAAAAGGAGGTATTTAGGTACTGCTTGGGCACCCTTTATGTCCCATAGACCCCTCATTCTCATTGTCAAAACGCTTGTCAAGGTGGCTGGCAAGTGCTTTTAACAGGCAGGAAACAGGCAGGAAAACGAAATAACTGTGGGGTTTGCAGGTTTTATCAGCTCACTGCAGACGGGAGAAATACAGGGGTTTTTGCAGCTCCATTTTTCTTGAGCTTCCAAAATTCCCCTCTTATTTAAAGAAACCCCATCTCATACAAGTGTACTATCTCCACGGCACATGCCCCTTAGAAGACGAGGGCGTTAGCTTACTAAATGCAAGCACACCTGGTCTGATTTCTGTCCTTTCTGAGAAACTGTGAATGCCTCACTTCGCAGCAGTCCCCTTCAAAAGAAACGCGTGTCTCGGGCCTATATGGCAGAAGAGGTTCATTCATCGGTGTCTGGGCTCACAGCCCTGCGCTGGGAGACGGCCAGGATGGGTCTGAACCACACCGCCTTGCTGCTGGGGGAAGGCAGGCTCGCCGGGGTTTTCTCATCATTTGACATTTTCTGCAGCGCACTGGAAAGAGAGTAGGGCTGAAATCAGGCAGCGCTGGAAGGGCTGAGCTGCCACCACCGATTCCACCAAGTCCGACAAAGCTGAGGGCAGCCCACACAGAAAGGTTAAATTCCTTCCATCCGCTCTGCTTCTGTCTCCAGGGCTCCCAGAGGCAAAACTCCCCAGTGGCTCCTGGGCACAGGAGCGCACAACACACCCTGAAAACACTCGAGAGAAAAGACCTTTTGCTAACCTCAAATTCCAGTCTTAGAAAGCTGCATAAAAAAGAAAAAAGATATCAGGGGTTTGACTACTTCCGTTTTCAGAATTAGTGCACAACCCAAGCTACAACTCTCCCGAAGTGTCATGTTCCTCCAGCCTTCCTAAGGGTTCTTACAGTTTTCCAGCCACCAAGTGCTCGGCAACACTTTGTCAAATGTTTTCTGTATTCCCTGGCTGGAAGCAGTTTGAGTCTTGTCGGGTAAGTACTGGGTCAAAGCTGTCAAGGTCAATAAGAACTGCGAAGACACAGAGAAAAGGACCTGGAAGGTACTGAGATGTAATACAAGATTTTGAGTGATTATGAAAAAGCTGACATGAAAGAGACATAGAATCATAGAACGGTTTAGGTTGGAAAAGACCTTGAAGATTGAGTTAATGAAGATGAGGGACAGTGGCTACATGGGTCTTCCACCTACCCAATACCCTCTGTAGAGCAACTGTGTCTGTGCTGAGTCAGGCAGCAAGAGCCAGAAATCTCACCAAATGAACAAAGATTGTGAATTAAATACCACAGCGAGTACCTGGATCTTTTTGGATGTACTTTAATCATGTAGTTGGTCCCAACACTGAAAACTGCACAACCGTACTTCAGCTAATATCTCTTTTCTGCCCAGGTAGAGTAGTCACCCCTTCACCCCAAGAAAAGCAGGTCAGTGCCGGCATATATTGCTCACGCTATCTGAAATTATGTCTTCTTTCTGGGGAATCTCTCATCCTGAAACCTTTATCCTTACACTTGAAGAGAAGGACAAGTAAATTGAGATCGCCAAGGTTGTCTGTGGACTTGGATGATAAATTTATACTTATCCCTATAGAATTTGGGAAATGGGATATTTCATATCAATTTTGAATGAGATTATTTTAAAGGGTTTTTATTTATTTTCTTTGCGGTGCCATGTTGATAACATGAAAGATACGTAATATCACATAAAATAGCAACAGAAAAAATAATTACACAGGTGGACTACTAAAGGCTTATTTAACCACATTTTTATAACCTTAACGTGCTTTATCAGTGTTATCAGATGAATGCCAAAACCCAGCAATCACACGGTCACTGGGAGCTACTTCTGCGCTCCCACAAAAGCTGCACTCATTTACTTTCGAACCTGTGGCTACGAGCCAGTGTAAATGGGCAGCCTAAAATTATTAAACAAGGAACTGCTTCTTCAGTCGTGAGAATCTCTCTGGCTACAGACCTTCGGTAGCTCCGGGTGCCATTAAATAAAAAGCCTGATCCAATTCCTAGTTTTGCGAGGGAACTTGCTCGGATTCGCTTCATTTCTGCCTTGACCAGGGTTGAGCTTTCAAATCTGCACAACTTCTACAATATTTGTAAACTGCGGATGGCGCAGAACTGTATCCCTGAAACATTGTTTTGCATTCTGGTGAGCAAATAAATCAGCATCAGCGTATTTCTATAATCGCAGTAAAAAGCAGTGCTTTCTCATGATGCTGAAACATATTTTTATTTGGATTCGCATACTGAATTCATTTTATATAATCACCTTGGATTCTGTAGTTCAGCTGTTAAAAATCATTATCCCGGCTGGCCCCTAGCAGTCTTTCCCCACATCTGACCAACCAGTCCTGAACACAGACACGCGGGAAAGGCTGCCTGGTGCTCCAGGGGATGATGGAAATACGGGAAGCTATCAATAGCCGGCTCAGGCTAATGAAAGCACGTCTCTGCAGGGGCTGAGCAAGCTGATCGTTGGTTGTTAATTATATGGGGCAAGTTCAACTGCGTCTCCCTGCAATAAGTTATGTCTGTTTGACCGTGATATCTACTCAGTTTATATACCCATTTAATTACATTGCAGCCTTCATACTTGCAAAATGCAGAATCTCTTATTAGGGGAGTAATTCAGAAATATATCGGCTGTCTCATTTTTAAATGGTTTTTGCTGTTATCATATAAACTTATAAAGAATTTTCATTGTATATTTATGCAATAGAAATACCAAGGTATAAATACCATTTTGGCATCTAATTTCTCTGTTCCAAAAAAGCAGTTCCCAGCCTGCTCCATGTATCTCCCCTTTTTAGCCTTACCTTTACGTTTCTACCAAATGAACCATCTACAGCTGCTGCACAGAGCTCCTCTGCCCAGTTCTTTCCTTGTTTCCATTTGGATTGATTCAGCCTCCCTTTTAAAACATCTCTGCACAGCGCTTTTACTATATTTTTGGAAGAAGGAAGGTTGTATCATCCAACTCAGTGTCTCTTCTGCTTTCAGCACAGCAGCCAACATATTTTTTCTTGATATCCCATCCTATGTGAGTCTTTGTCTGACCCCGCCTTAAGATCTCCTTCTCCTTTGTGACTCATTCTGCCTTTCTCCTACACTTCAGCTGTTTTCTTCCTGTGCCTACTTAGTTTATCTCGTGAGTCGGAGTCGGTCTGAGCTTTCAGCCTGACACCTTCCAGATCTAACCCTTTGCTTGTTGCCTCTCTCTGTTCAGACTTGTGTCTCAGCCTGTCTCTCTCCCTTGTCTGGGACACAGGTCCAGCTACAGACCTTCCAGCATCTCTATCATCTTTCCAAACCCTCCCCATGATCATCTTCCCTTGGCACAATTCAAATTTATTCTGCTCTCCCGAACTTTTCCATTACTTGGCAGTTATATTTGATTTTCCTTCATATTTTTTTCTCTGTCCAAACATGAGTAGTTCTGTCAGTTCTCTCTGTCTGTCTCTGTCTCTTTCTTTCTGTTTCTTGGGGAAGGAGAGTTATCTTTCTTACACTAACAGAGTTCTTTGAGGTGTTTTGCCCATATATTTTCCACACTTGGTAATGGGGTGCCCATGAAATTGGAAGGGGACTCCATTGGATCAGTAAGGGCATTCAGGGATCCCTT
The DNA here is from genome assembly GCA_008711295.1 of Anarhynchus alexandrinus. Lineage (NCBI taxonomy): Eukaryota > Metazoa > Chordata > Aves > Charadriiformes > Charadriidae > Anarhynchus > Anarhynchus alexandrinus. Next base: position 838,597 of record VUYV01000069.1, read on the forward strand.
GCCACTGCAGAGTCCAGATTTGTTTAGTTTCCAAAGCAGAGGAAAAGAGTGCCAGTCCCGGAGTAAAGGATGTCTACACTAATATGTACGCTTTGAAATTAGAGCTATGAGAGACAACGTTGCCCATGAGACAAAGTTGTCTGGACCCCTACAGTCCCTAAATAGTGATAAATGATTCAGCTGCAGCTCCATCTTCCTAAAACTCATTTTATATATTGCTGTGAAAACATTCCGGTTAAGCAGTCAGTCATGTTATCACAGCACCGCGCTCTGACCCCCTGGGGTTATATAGGATCTGCTCAGATCCAGAGTCTCAATAATGGTTTTTTTCTACTCTTCTAAGACCTTTATACAGCTTCCAAATCTGTATCACAGTAGCTGTATTCAGTGCCTCGAGAAACAGTTCCCATTCATTATCATCCCTCCTCAGTCTCTCCAGTACTCCTTAGGTTGCCAAATTGCCATCAGTGCTTTTACTCTTAGTTTGTATTTATCTTCATGTCCCACTGGCTCAGTTTCTGTGTTCTGTGCTCTTTTAGGAGGGATAATTAAAAAATCTATAATGCATTTGTTTGAAATAATACTTTTTATACGTGACATGTCCAGCTACAGGCCAGGGCGCTTAATTGCTCATATTCTACAGCCGTTCATCACAGTACAACACTAGAAATCATATCACTAATAGCTATGGACCCAGTGTGGGAGAGGGCTGTGGGACCTCACCTCTTAGAGGTGTCAAAGCACAACAAAACTGGTCTCTGAGGGAGGCAAAGGGTCAGGATTCAGCTTTTTGTTCCGCAGTTGTGTGGGCAAAGCTACCAGTTTTATGAAATGTTATTTGTTCTCCATAATTCATTGATTTCGGGTGGGACCTAAAGGTTCACACTTGATACCTAAAATACTACGTGATGGAATATCACTCTCAATATAATCTTTAAAAATGTTGTATTAAACCCAGGTGCGTTTGTAGCCATTTTATCTTCTTGGGTGTACTGTCAGGCTATTTTTCAGGTACCTGTCATGATTTCTGCCCTTTTTCTTAGAGTGAAACTTATTTCACTGGAGTAATCACGGTTTCCGGTCTATCTTTTATCAATGACATCAACTCACTCACCAGCCTAATGCTCCATTATCCCAGGAACATCACGTTGTTGTGGTATTACCTTTCCCTGGAGGAGGCTGAATTGCTTTTATTACTTCCTGCTCGAACAACCGCTAATCATCTCCTTTCTGGAGTTCTTCCAGCAGGCTGACTATACTTCTGACATGACTGAATCAAGTTGCCCTTGCCAGGATTTAACAGACCAAAATATCTGTCTCACGTTCTTCAAGGACAGAGATTTTATTTCCTATAGAATCTGTGATTTAAAAACAAGTACTGTTTTTTTTTTTTTTTTGCAGTTTCCCACTTATCCTCCTGTTTTGATGAACTTGCCCACATTCTGGGTTTCCTGATGCCAAATTGCTAATTATTGGTCCCTACAGCCAGAATCTGTAACAGTTTACAACCTGTAAATACCATGGATTTCTGTTCCTATTCAAAATCTAAACTACCCAGAGTTTGTTGTTAAATTCCTGTTTTCCTGAATTAATTTTCTGGACTGTGACTTCTTAGTTTGCTAAGCTGAGCTGCTATATCACCTGCTTACTTTTAAATCTAATGTTCAGTATAGAATAAGTTTTATTAAACCAGTTCCTGAACTTTATTGATTTACAAAGGAGTTAGATGATCCAGGGCCAGGACATTACAGCAGTCACAGGACAAATACATACTCTGCACAGCCTTCGCCAGGTTAACACCGTGGCTGTATGCTCAAAATATACTGAAGGGACACTCCCATTTCTTAAATTAGCAAATTAAATTCTCCTGAGATTAAGTTGTAAAATTGCAGCAATGAGCTAATATTTGAAAAGCTTTCAGCTGTACAGAATCACAGAATCACAAAATCTCCTAGATTGGAAAAGACCTGTAAGATCATCCAGTCCAATCATTAACCTAACACTGACAAACCCACCCCTAAGCCGTGTCCCTGAGTGCTCTATCTACAGGACCCTTAAATACCTCCAGGGATGGGGACTCCACCGCTGCCCTGGGTAACGCGTTCCAATGCCTGATGACCCTTTCAGTAAAGAAATTCTTCCTAATATCCAATCTAAACTTCCCTTGGTGCAACTTGAAGCCATTTCCTCTTGTTCTATCACCTGTTACTTGACAGAACAGGTCGACTCCCATCTCTCTGCAACCTCCTTTCAGATAGTTGTAGAGAGCAATAAATGCCTACGACAGGGCTCGGGATTTCCTGGGGCTGAGGAAGGAGAAGATGTCTGAGGATGGTGGTGGAAGAAGAAAATGAGAGCCTTTCCCGTGACCACCAAAAGCTTCCCACGATTGCCCTTCTCCACCACCCTGCCACAGCCCCACAGCCTGCTCCTGCAGTGGTAGGTGTCTTGCTATGCCGGCTTGCTCAGGGGTCTATAAACAGTATTACCAAAGCAAGTTGTGTTCCTTAACTTCTGCTTTTTGCTGGAGAAGAGTATTTTTTATATGAAACTCTGGCCCTTGAGCAACACCCTTGCAGTTCTTGGGAAGTATAGAAAAAAGGAAAGCCCGTTCCTCCTGCCGACAGGGGCTGATCAGAATAAATAACCCAGAGAAGTAAGTGGAGAGTTGCAAGTCATGCAGGTCCCTCTGTCTTTCCTTTTCTTCTCCCAGTCTGTTAATGTGCCTTTTTACTTTTGGCGGAAGGATTTAAGAGACAGACCCGAGTCTAATGGTTGGTGCCACTCAAGAGAACTGACAGAAATAGAGGGAAGGACTTATTAGTGTCTCTTGTGAGAGGAAAAAGATAAACTTAAAGACAACACCTATATCTATTTATTTATTAAACTACTTAAATTAGATGGGATGGGTCCTACCTTATTTTTAGTACCAACACTTTGGGATCTCCAAGAGCCTTTTTGTGCTGTTGTAACATAAATAACAACAACCAGAACTGATTCCTTCTGGTGATGGATCTGATCTCACGGAAGGAAATCACAGATGTAAAAGAGTAGGAAGAAGAGACATATTTAATTGTTTTGGGGTCTGTTTTTCAAGTTGCCTGATTCTGACAGTCCAGGTTCCTCATTTTAGCAAACTGTTTATACCTGGCTATTGCGAACCGGTTTAGTCCAACTCAGCTCAGTGGGAGCAGGTTGATATGGACCAGCTGAAGATCAAGTCTGCTCTCTTTCGCTACTGGAAGGGTACAGGCACCACAATAGAAAGCTGAACCTGCTGGGAAAAAAAAAAATCAACAAAGTATATGGTAAGAACGGTGAAAATCTGGTCTTTTTTCAATTAACTTCACTGCCACCTAAATTTCAATTTACAGTTAAGGTTATTAACCACAGGAAGTTACTCATTTTGAAGCTGATAGCATACAAATCTGTAGTCTACCACATGTAATTTGACTGTCCAAAACATAAGCAGAACTTTCTCATCTCCTTTGGTGCTTGGAGCTGGTTTCGGTGGTGTGGGCCCCTGAAGGGACTGTGCTTTTAACTGCACCCATGTGTGGACTCAGCGACAAAACTCTGCTCTCAGATATTAGGTCCATTAACAATGACTGCATTTTTAAATGGAGAGTGTGACTTATTTGATTATCCATTTAGTCAGAACATGATTGCCCAATATCCTTTAGAATAAAGTATTTAAATCAACCCAATTCTCCCCGGATGTCTTATTAACTACTATTCAATAAAAGAGTGGCAATTACTTGGCTCTAAAATTGTTTTTTTCCCTCCAACAAAAACATTTGAAGGCACCACACAAGTGTACACGCGGCAGTGGGCAGGAAATCTCCTTTTAGGTTTGGGCAATCAGCCATTCATCGCCGCTTTTTGTTTCCTCAAGGTTAATCCTTCTTTCATCATGTTTCAGTGGCAATGAAGTTTTTCTAGATGGATCTATTCTTGCCTGTTCACAGAAACCCAATGTGAAGATCTTACAGATTAATTTCTTTCAAAGCTTTATAAGTAAATACATCTGTGTTAGAAAATCCTTGTCTTGGTCAATTGCGCTTTCCTTATCTCTGCCTTCTTGCTCCAATCTGTTGCTTACCTAATTATCCACCATCCTCATCCCACCTGTGCCTTCTTCTTTGGCACTGACCCTTGAATTCTGGTGAGGCATTAGTGCCTGAAAGAACCTACATCATGTATAGCAGCCACCCTATATGCATATGATACATCCGTGTCCTCTCACCTTTGCACATTTTCCTGTTCATTGCCACTGTTAATTCGTGTTTTCAAAATCAAAATATTTTCCTTACCTGGAATATCCATTCTCAGCATCGTTGCACAGATATTCATGGTCTCTTTGAAAAACACACTTTAAATAAAAATATTTAATAGTGGCGATTTCTTGTGTCTCAAGCAAGTAAAGGAATTTAATTGCGTATTGTCTTAAGAAATAGATTATGCCATACAAGACACAGAGGAGAAGAAAGCAGTCTCTGACAAGCTAACCTGAGGCAAAACTCATTTGTGATCGCAAACAGAGCAAAAGCTGAGCACAGCAGTAGGACACACCGGCCACATGAGATCAATTAACGCCAATAGGACCTCCCATATCCTGTCTTTAGCTGGGGAGAGTCTCCAACACCGCTGAGAAAAGTGGAATATTCTCCCTGGTTACCACTTGAGATTTTATCTCCCACTGGGGTGAACTCTGTGGCATCTCCCATCTCGCTCTCTGGTGGGCATGGTCACCACTCCACTTGCAATAACAAACAATCGCAGACGAGGTTTCTAAACCAACTATTTTCTCTGCATGGCCAGAAAAAATGTGATTGGGTGGCTTTGGGCTATTTTAAAGTACTTATTGTTTGAGGGGTCCCCTCTTTGTCTTCCCCCTTCCCTTTTCAGGGTGGCACAGTTGTCACGGACAGTCAATGGTTGGGGGGCACGGTGGTGCAGCTATGTGCATGCTCTCAAATAAAAGAGGGCACAGGATAAGTTGGTGGCCCCAAGGCCAAGGAGCACAGACCTGCTTGTGACCTCCCTGCGTAGACCCTGCTCTGCAGGGGACGAGCTGCACCCACTGAGGCTCAGCCTGACCCTTCTCCCTCCCCAGGTCTAAATCTGCGGTGGTGGTACAGGAGCCGGCTCTTCCTACAGCATGGATGTGGTGCATCTGTGCCATTCTGCCTGTGGAGCATGGTGGGACGGTGCTGAAGGGTGCCAGAGCTTGCACAGTCCCATCCCCATTGCCTTTCATGAACAGGTACCCCCAAGGCTCTGAAAAGCCCTCGCAGAGCCCTTCAGAACAGCCCGGTAATGAGCTGATGGCGATGCTGTGGGGCTGATGGGGCTCCAGCGGGGAGCCTGGCCCGGGGCTGCCTCTAATTAGCAGCAGAGACAAACCCGCTGAGGCCAGCGCGGAGCCAGCAACGCTGCAAACGCCTGTCCGCGTTAGGACTCAACTTCAGCTGTTTGCTCAAACGCAGCACGAGGCAAACTGACACGTTTCCAAGTTACGTTGAGCCTTAGGAACCACGGAGAGGCTTCAGCACTTGTTTGAGCTTTCTGAGAAATTATGACTGAAAATATCTGGGTACATGTATATTTTAGCAGAAATACAGATACATTCTGGGCGCTGTTGGAGCAGACCTGTTGAAAAGGTAGGGGTGCAACTGGTAATTACAATATCACATTACTATCACTTGGTCACATGCAGCTAGGCTATGTGCCATTTATTTTAATCCATTTATATTTCAGTTTGATCTGTGGTTTTGCTCCAGAACACAGCTCCTCAAACATGATTTGGGCTATCGCTTCAAGGTTAGGCATGTGTGCAGCTTATTAGGATCTTCGAAGGTGAAAAAAACAGCAGTGTGCAGATTAATGAAGTTGACAACCCTTCCTGCCAGGATGATGCATGGACCCATACCAAACCTGCAGGAGAATGCCTGGGGCTATTCAATCTGGACAATAACCTTTCAATGAACACATTTATCCAGCCAAACCACATAAAAACCATCTCAGCTTTAGAAGGGTTGCACCAATGCATTTTCAGCTTGTTGCCTGTTGTTAGGAGCAATGAAACACGGAGAGATTTACCGATCCCTCCTGAGCTGCCCCGTGTGAGTCACAGCACATGGCTGTGGCCAACCGGCAGCACCTCAGGAATAAACTCGTTTTGTATGACACCAGCTTTCTCTTTTTCCCTTTGAGGGTGGTGAGGCACTGGCACAGGTTGCCCAGAGAAGCTGTGGATGCCCCATCCCTGGAGGTGTTCAAGGCCAGGCTGGATGGGGCTCTGAGCAACCTGGTCTAGTGGGAGGTGTCCCTGCCCATGGCAGGGGTGTTGGAACTAGATGATCTTCAAGGTCCCTTCCAACCTAAACCATTCTATGATTCTTGGGGTTTAGCTCTATGAGTGTTTTACGCAGTGAGGACAAACTAATCCCATGTGCTTTTTCGTCCCATGTAACATAACGGTGTGCTTTTTTCTGAAGGGTGTTTTGCAGGTGAAGCTATACTGTGATGTTAACTTGCTTAAGAAATCCACGCTGATATCTAAATTACTGCTTCTTCGTATAGGTCTCATGTGTCTCTATCAGAATTAAAAAAGCCAAAAGTCAACAGAATAGTTCTGTTCCAGTGCGCTGTCGACCAGCATGTGAGGTAACAGCACGACAATGTAACATGCTGTAAAATCATTGTTTGTTTATCATGAGGTCAGTAATGAGTACTAATGAACGGCGGCACAATATATTCAGAGGTCCATTTTCAGTACTTGGTTTGATTGCCTGTCCTACCGTGTCAAGCATTTGCTACACACAACAATGTGAATTAACAGAAAAGCGCAGTATCGAGTGACTTGACTTTTACACGAGTCAGAGCTTATTTGAGGGGTCAACCACTGTGGCAACGCAAAAGAGATCCTGAGAATGACACGTAGCTCTGCTCACCAGAGCATGCCTTGCCCAGGCAGCCATGGGGCCGTGGCTGTCCCTGTCACCCTCTTCTGTCATTAGCACAGTCCACTTGTGATCAGTCATTCCAGGCAAAGAGCAATTCAGTAGGGGTTTAGGCACATCACTCTAGGTAAAGTCCTGCTTTGGCCATCTTTTTTTGCCCTGGACCAGAGCGACTGGACGCTCGCTGTGGTGAAAGCTTGATTGCCAGTGCCAGCATCACGCCAGCCCAGAAGGACCTGGACACTGGGTGCTGCTGGCTCCCTCTTTTTTTCTGCTCAGGCAGGCTCTTCCCATGCTGGCAAAGGAAACACAACTAATCATTAGAAATAAGTGCAACGGTTTGTTTGAGTGTGCAAAAGCGGCTGTGTGGGGCTGTTCCCATGATGAGGAGCCTCATAGCAGCAGGCAGACTGGTCTCTCCTAACCTTGGTAAATATTCGTGTCTGTGTTGATGCAGATCTCTGCTCTGTGTAGGGGAAGGGGATGATCCTCCTGACTTAGGTGTGGGCATCTTCACAAGTGTTTGACCTGCTGCCGAGTAACACACTGGTCTATTTGTGTTTGCTGGCCTGAGTAAAACATGCGCAGAGCCTTGGTTTATTCTCCATTCCTTCACCGGTTTTTAAAAATAACTCCAGATGAGCCAGTTCTTTATAAAGATATCAAATTCTTCAAAATGTGCAATGAAATATCATTATGACAAAGTTAAATGAAGTGGCCACAGTGGCCTTGCTTGTAGGAACCGTTTCCAGTGGGTTGTTCCAGTTAGGGTGTGAGAGGTTCACCTAGCACTCTGAAGGGATGGAAAACCAAATGTCCTTTAAGCATCAGTCTTCCTTTGGTGACCTTCTCCCCCTGTAACTCTTCCTCTGTGTAGTGGTGGTGGGATTTGGCGCTGGGTGAGACCGCGGTGCTGCGGAGAGCTCTGCAGTGCCGGGGAGCCTCAGAGCGGAGCTGGCTCCTCAAGGCTGCACACGGGGAAGAGGAATCATAACTCTTAAGGTGAGACGAAGATAGAAATTAATGACAAGACTTTTAGCAAGGCTATGATTTCTGCTCCTATAGGTTTCACTTTACATCATCTTCAATAGAAACCACCACACCCCCCCAGAAACTAGTGCAATCCATATGTTTCATACATTAGCTTTTATTTTGTCAACTGAAGTAGTTGAACTTTTCACATTCAGTATTTGTGTATTTTTATATCAATTCAAGTCTCACATGGAAAGCCTATTTGAAATTTAAATCTAAGTTACAGTGAAAGACTACCATGAAATGCAGGACCAGGCGGCACTGATTGTCATATCTGATTTTTGACAGACGTAGTCTTATGGTATACAGCAATTTTTCTCTGAACATCTTACTGAAAACCTCATCATCCAGTGACGAATGGATGTAAATTACTTTTGAAACATAGCCTACCAGACGTATTAAAAAAAATACATGCCTGACAGGCAACCAAACCCAGAACCCAACCTGCGGACAAGCTTAGGATGAGTGACAGGCAATCTCATTTCTTCTGTTATCTTTTACATGGAACATCAAATTCCAGCCATTAAAAATAGAAAACTTTATCTACAATTAAGAAGGATGTTGCAATGATTCTCCCCAAGCTTTTTTCTGTAGAATTAAAATGTATACTTTGAGACCAAGCCACTTAAAAACATGGACTATGCCTCTGCAATGGTCCTTTCACATTATTTTTATTATTAGAAATCTTTAGTGAACAACTGATGAGCAATAATCTCACCAAAATTTGCTACATAATTAAAGTGTTCTGCTTTCTCAATATTTATAGTGGAATGTTTTTCAGTTGCTGTCTGAAATACATGATTTGGAAAAAAAAAAAAATTGCGGTTCTGCCATGTGGCTGTCTCCAGTTCATAAACTGGCGGTGGCTGTGATGTCCCCGCTGGAGGCTGCTGTCATTAGCGGAGATACCCTGACACTCTATTAAACAGTTATGCACTAAAATAATATTCATTATGCAAACCTCTGCCCGAAGACCTGCCTAAAATGCCACAAGCAGAAGTCTCAGCTGCTGTAAATAAAGGCAGCTTCAATGGCTTTGGCCGGGTGGTCACTGCCTGCTCCGTCTGAAACATCTGTCCCAGGTTCCAGTTTTCGGCATCTCTGCTCTCACTACCAGCAAAAAGAACCAATTTGCCAAATTTTCTTTGTTGTTAATCATTAACCTGTGTCTGTGTTCCCATCTCTAACCTCAAACACCTTGTACCTATGTCATAGAATCATAGAATGGTTTGGGTTGGAAGGGACCTTGAAGATCATTGAGTTCCAACCCCCCTGCCATGGGTGGGGACACCTCCCACTAGACCAGGTTGCTCAGAGCCCCATCCAGCCTGGCCTTGAACACTTCCAGGGATGAAGTATCCACAGCTTCTCTGGGCAACCTGATCCACTGTCTCACTATCCTCACAGTAAAGAATTTCTTCCTGATACCTAATCTAAACCTGCCCTCTTCCAGTTTGAAGCCATTCCCCCTCGTCCTATCACCACATGCCCTTGTAAAAATTCCCTCTCCAGCTTTCTTGTAGGTGCCCTTCAGACACTGGAAAGCTGCTATCAGGTCTCCCCAGAGCCTTCTCTCCTCCAGGCTGACCAATCCCAACTCTCTCAGCCTGTCTTCATAGGAGAGGTGCTCCAGTCCTCTGATCATCTTTGTGTCCCTCCTCTGGACCCGCTCCAACAGGTCCATGTCCTTCTTGTGCTGAGGATTTTGTATGACGCTGATACATGATGATTTTTCTATAGTGGTGTTTCGAAAACTTTTAGTATTTTCTGAACACCTTATGCTCTCATTTTATTCTACTGCCTCGATCCATGCAACAAGTCTCCTGCAACAAAGCTATGCGCAACCTGCAGAAGTCTTCCCTTTGCACCTCTTTTTGCTGCTGCAGGGATGATGTGATGCTAATCCCGAAGGGCAGAGCCTCTGTCCTCCTCACATGAATGGGCCCTGATGTGCTGAGATGGTTCCTGCAGGCAGAGACCCTCTGAAGATGATGCTCTCTGACAACACAAATGAATTCTGTGTTTCTTCATCTCATTTCAGACCAACGGGGCTTCTGGTGGCGCGATACTGAAAATGTGCTACGTGTTGCCTGTCCTGATCAAAAGGGTTAATAGTGGTCACCGTCCCGGACACCCTTTAAAAGGAGCGACCTGAAGGGCGTCAGGGCAGGGGGCAGGCAGAGCAGGCGCAGCGCTGAGCTTTGCTCCTGCTGCCGCGACTCCCGCCCCGCCGGCGCAATCTGCCGTGTGACAGCTATTCCCGACGCCGTGCGTCAAGGCCTTAAGCCTTTCCTCTTTGACACAGAGATTAAGGACAATCCCAACAAATTCAAAACCAGATCAAGTACGGTACTTGGGCGAGAGGAACCACTGGCCTGAAAATTACCCGGCGCCGGCTGTAGCGCAGGGCTTCTCGGGGGAACCTGTCCCCTCCAGTTTTGCTGGTTCAGCTGTGGGTGCCACATCGCCCTTTTCCGAACCCATTCTGGGCCTTTAGGTGAATCGCAAAAGCTCAGCTAATGGGCTGCAAACTCATCACTTCATTTTTAAAAATTTTTTATTTTTTTGGTAGCTGTCAGGCACAGGTACCCACAGACACCGGTGTGGGAAGTGACAACCTAGCAAGGCATTCGCCTGGTTTCCGATACTGCCTCCAAAAAGTGCTATTTCCACGTGCCTTTGGGACAGGGCTGGCTGCTGAAACGGAGACCGAGCATCCCTGTCCCCTACTTCTCACCAATTTTCTTTTCAAACAGCAATTCTGTCCCAAATGACTCTGTATTTTATGATCATGATGACAAATGGGTGAATTAGAATATTATTGCTTACACAAATCACGTTACTGCTTTTTGCAAAACAAGCAAATCATTATGAACTTGTATCTTATTCTTACTAGCCACTATTTTATATATACTTTTATATATAAAGTATATAGGGGTTTTTTTGTGTATATATATAGATATGCATTCACATGGGATGTGAACGGAGATGCATTGCTTTGGGTAGCAGTTTTCCCCAGGCTTCTGCTAACCAACAACTGTGACTTCCCCCTAGTGGTCAATTGCTATTTTTAAATGCTAATGATTAAAGACCGGGCTGCCTCTCACATAAAAAAAAAAAAAATTAAAAAAAATCATTTTGTTTTAGAAAAATATATACAAACTTCCCTTCTGATAAAGTTTATGGTCATTGCCTAATTCTAATAGAACAGCAGAGGCTGGTTCCTTATTAATGCAAAAATTTGGAACGAAGCATGGGGTGGGAAAAAGCCTGGAAGGAAAAATAATCTTGGCTAAATAACAGTTCTTGCTGGTAAATTGGCTTACTAATTGTTCAAGTTCTATAATTACACCTAAAACCTGTGGTTTGTGGACCACCACAAAATCAAAGCTATAGTATTCACTTGTAGGCAGTGCAACCAGTTTTCTAGCAGTTCCTCATTCAATGTTTGGGTAGAGGCCACCCGATGGCCCAGCAAAGGCCACTTTTCCTCTCCTTACTGGAAATCAAACTATCCCAGTCCATGTCAGCTTTTTTTCCATTCATCTGTCCTCTGACACGGCCAGAAACTGCTTCAATTAGCTGCCTTTTTTTTTTCTGTTCCCCCTCTCAATTTTTATTTTTGTCTCTGAAGAAGCTCTTCAAAAGCACTGATTTTGGTATTCCGGGTTTGGAGTCCTCATCCTGTAGGTTCTTGACTTACTAAAGAGCTTGCATCTTCCTTATCTCAACAGCTTGGAAAATGCCCACTTTCCTCAAATTACTGGAACAGCACTGGTCAAACTCCCAAGCAAAGGTGAAAGGGTCTCTTCCCCTGGCCTTGCCCTGTACTTACAGAAAGCAGTTGCTTCCCAGGCGTCAGTTTTAGCTTGCTTCAAGAAGTAAGGAAATTAAAGCAATCGCCTCAGGGTGTTTGTTCGTCCATCTGTCTGCGTACTTCCCCTACCCCAAACCTGCAAACTCATTGGCAACTTTTAGTCATGTTTGACAGAAGCCTCAAAGATTAGTAAGTCCTTGTAAGTCTTGAAACAATAGCTGAATAAAGAGAAAAAAACCCCAAACCATAGAATTCCCTGGAAGGAGAACGATGTACTATTACTCCATTCTGTGCTGTTTGTCAGCGCCAGGTAGCCCGGTCTACCCCTAGCGGGTTGTGCTGCTCTGGACTGGCCGGGGCTCTTGCTGCCTCTCCCCTGCGGGTACAGTAGCCTTTGGCTGCTCTCCGCCTTTCCCCTGCAGGCCCGCTACCTTCATGGCTGTTCCTCAAATCTTTAAAAGAAACCTCAAATATTACACCTTTGTTCTTTCATTTCTCTCTCCCAACAGTTTCATTTTTGCTTCTTCTTCTTCTTATGGTGCTGGACAGGTGAACTTTTCATGCTGGGACACCCACAAGGCCGCCCTCGCGACAGCACAGATACTGCAGACCATCTGCCTGCAGTATATTCTGAATACTGCCAACACAAAACTCAATTTTTCCCCTTAGTCTTATGAAGTCTTGAAACCCTCTAGATCTCGGCAAGCACAAGGCAGAGCAACATACGGAGTGGGCTGCTATCACTGTCAGGGGAGACACTGGGTTTCAAGATCAAAGCATCCCTCTTCAGAGCCCCATGGACTGGGAAATAGGGCAGCACCCTCTGGAAGATACATGTCAAGTGTGGTTTATTATCAGAGGTAAATAATGTTCATTCCTTAATGCAGCACGAGACCTAGCAGTTTTTAAGAAGTAAGGCACCAGAATTAGACTGTCTGAACTTCCCTGGTTTCCTGGACACACATATTTGTACAAGGCGGCAGGCTGGGAACCGGGGCATTTTTCCTCCTCTTCACTTATATCCAAAATGTAATAGAAAGCCAGGAGGAATTAAATCCAATTTACAGCAGCGGCTTAGATTTGACACGATGCCATGGCTGGCTTTTTTTCAGCTGACAGGAGAACTATGCTGTCTTCTAAACTTCTTTATTTTACCTGAGTGCCTCAGGGTAAGGGAGAACAGGACGAAAGGCTGGCCGGGTCCTGGTGGCGGCAGCTGTCTCCTGCCCTGCCTCACTCTCCAACTTGTAATACATATAAACCCAGGACTTGCGAGCTGGCTTCAATTTTATCCTGCGGGGCTTCCCCCGGGGACAAAGCCAGCGCTGCCAAATTCATACTTGGGCAAACTTCTCCAACACCAAAGGAAGGATCCATCTTTCAGTTATTAAAAATGATCTGTATTTATCTGCTCACCTACATGTGAGCACAGTAAGGAATTTTGTGTATATTTTTTATTGCCAAAAGTCACGAGATCACAAGGACCTCAACATTCTTCCTTGCTTACAGTCACGATGGATCACATCTACTGTCTGTCAAAGTCCTGTTGACACGTATTTATCTTGACAGTTTGGTCTAAAGTTTTCACTTCATGTGTACAAAGAGCAGCAAGAGATCCCTTCAGAATTAAAAAAATGATGGCCCGTGGATTTATTTGCACCCCAGGGGGCATCATTTGGGGGTGGATTCCTACAAGTAGCACGTTCAGTTATTTCCATCTTCTTGTGACACCAGCCACTGCTTCTGCCAGCCCTCTGAAATGGTCCTTCCTAAGGCAATAGGAGGGGGAAGACCGAGACAAACTCAACAAAGGACAATGGCTTTTCAGGAACTATTGAAATCCCATCCTCTTCCTGCTTTTCTCCCTAATTCTTCTTTCAGAGAAGAAAACAACTCCATACTGTCTATCTCTTTGTATATTATTTCTAGAAGTTCTGACTTAAAATGGGCCAGACAGCATATGAAGCAAATTTGGTTCCCCAATCTTCTGCCACTTTGCCTCTGCTATGTGGAGCCACAAGGAAACTGTATTTTCCTAGGAACAATGCGAGAATAGAAGATTACAAGAAAAATTACTGTTGGGGTATCCTCTTTAATTCCCTCCGGATTTATACAATCACTTCAGTGAGAATAAAACCAAAAGCAAAGGTATATCACTAAAAGGAAAATTTAGCAACTATACGTATTAGTACACTGTGGGGAACATGCACAAAGATCGTACGTGTGTCTCCAAGACTTGTTATCGTATGAAATCTCTTGTCCCAACAAAGCCTAGGGAACTCAGACCTCTCTTTTCGGGAATTATTCTTTAATCAAAACAGAAACAGCTGTATTTCATATCTCCCAGTCAATGCATATTGCTGGAAAACTCAACAGATACCTGTACAGAAAAAAAAGGCAGCCCAGTATCTGAAGGTGCCAGAACTGCAGATGATGGAAGCTGGAATAGCCAGGCGTTTCCAGTTACACATAGGTGGCTTGGAGGGCTGACAGAATGGCTTCTGATGCAGTGATAAAATCTCTCTTTCAAGCATCAAGGCCAAACATCATCTTTCTGATGTATCTCCTGAAGCATCTGTATCTCTTGGAATCCACGGCTCTCCTGCAGTCTTCTCTGCAGAGCAGCTGCCCTCCTGCCCAGTCTGTTTCCATTCATACGCCAAATAGACAAGATACGAAAAGAGCATTGCAATGGATTTTGCGTACTGGAAAAGATGTTATTTAAAATTCCCTCACTTCATGTAGTGTTTAAAACAAGCATCCAGAATTTTGTATGTCAGATAATTCCTTTAGGACACAAAATCCTGATTTGGGCTCCTATCTGAAGGCTCTTAATTTCAAATAAACATTCTTATTTTCTCTTATTCACTCTTGCAGGTATGGAACATGACTGTTTGGTTTTTCCTCTTTGCAGAAATATGACTAAATAAAGCATCCATGGAAGTAAATGCAAATAGCAGGAGATTTCAACAGGAAACGGTCAGACAAATTCACATTTTTTCACACGGTAGCATGTAAAGATATGCAGCTTTCCGTAAACAATTTGGTTGCAGTACATAAAGTCTTTTAACACCATGGGAACTTCTGCCAGAGTTGTTTCATGCTTTTTTTCCACTTTGAATTCTTAATTACATGGTGAATCAGATGTGATTTTTAGTGCTAGTGTAAACAGAACAAACAGTGAAATTTTAAAACCACATTTATTTTTAATACAAAATCTGTTGCACTATTACAGAAGTGAGCCTGTATGTTTACCCCCACATGCACAGATAATTCAGCATCTACAATTAAATAAGAGTAAAATTATATTTCTCTTTTACCAAAAACCATTGGCAAATCTTATTAAGAAATGTTCTCTTTGTGCTTTGTAGTCAATGTTTGTAGAATTCATTTCTTGTTTCGGTTCCCGTTAAGAAAACTGATCAATGGAAAGCTCAAAGGTGCAAAAGAAGCTCATCACAGCTAGCTTACATTTGTGATTCCTTCAGTTGTGCTTTACCTACAATATATACATGAAAGCTGCGAGGTCTACTATGGTCTAACGTAAAGCACTGGCAAAAGCTCGGAATGGTTCAATTAGGAATCTGCAGTAAATAAGCAGAACAGTTCACTATTTCATTTTCACAGCAAAAAAAAAAAAGAAATAACTTTAAGTAGATGCTTTAAAATACCATGCATACCATTGGCTATAGTACTTCTTACACAGTACAACATAAGCTTTCTTGTTTTATTTGTCTGTAACACCTAGAAGCATATAGCATCTACGCTTTAAGTGTATTTACAAATTCAACAAAATATCTACATATAAAAAGCTTACTTAAAATTAAACTTGATGCAAGTTATGAAAAACCAATTTATTGGCAAATGAAACTGAGCATTCCTTCAACCATAGGTTGTTATAAAAATTTATATTTGGAGGTAAACATTTGATTGATATCGTATGCAAGAAAATAATTTTGTAACTGATAATGGTAATCTTTTACCACTAAACCATATTAGCACTTGTCAGATTGAATCCTGCGGTTCCAAGCGGTAACCCCCACACTGCTTCAGGGTGGAGATAATTACAAAGCTGCCACACTGATCAGGCTGGGACACAGAGGGAAATGCACTCTCGCTGGTGGAATCGGCTGGTTTGGTTTTTAACAATTTATTTTACAAGAGCTTATACCTTGCTGTGTTAGTAAATAATTTAATTCCAGTTGTTTTTTGTTTTTGTTTTAAATCTTCTAAGGCCATGAAAACATGTTGTGCTGTAACTGTCTAGAAAGCATTTATTTTATTTTTAAAGGAAAAAAAAATCATACCCTTCTTTGTGCAATTTAAAATACTTAAAACCTTTTATTTTTAGCACAACAGTTTCATAACACTTTTTTTTCCCCTTCACATTTTCACTTTATTTGGCAATGACAGTAGTCCGCTAATCACAGTTTACTGCACCAACTGATTTAGTAGCACAGTGCATTATGGAATGCATATTGTATAAAGGCACTGAATGTATTTTGCCCTGTGTTTTCTGGAATATTTTCTCTTATTTTAAAGTTTTTCTTTCAGTGACTGTACAAATTCCAAAATGCATTGCAATGCGTTATCTTTTATGCCCTAAAATCAATCCAATGTGTTTTGATGTAAAAATAGAACACCGTACTGCTGTAATACTTGATAGATTAAAAAGGCTATAAAGTAATAGGAGCAAAGAGCAGATAATAGGGTCTCATTAAGCATCAGCAAATGCAAGTGTCATACTTAAATCATTTAGCAATTATATACTGTACATACTGTTCCTAACTGTCTTGCAAAAAGACATATGATAGCTAGACATTAAGTCACCAATTTCACAACAATGTCCACAAAGACATTGAAGTTCTATATAATACTACTATAACACTCTGACAATGAAAACAGAATTCATATCCAGGGATTCAGCTGAGGACTGCATAACAAATTGTCAAACCATGTTTTTATAGTGTACACGAGATTATCTGTGAATTGTGTAGCGTTTTTTTTCCCATGCATTATACTGTATTTTCAACAGAAAACAAAATTCTAAGCCGATGTTATTGTTTGTGTCAGTTCCTTCTAAAAAAGTAAAAATATCCAAGTTTTGAACAGAATTTGAATTTTGTATTTTGATTCATACTAACATACCACTTAATGCGTCATTATGCTGTATAATTGTATTGACCTGCATATTCTCATAGCATAAACATCTTGTGGTGAGGAGCTCCGTTACCTGCATGTTCATAGTATGAGAAGGAGGATGTGCAAGTGCTTTAAACGAACTGAAGATACAAGGGGATCAAGTTCTGTGGTTACACAAACGAATTCATGGCATTTACAGGAGAAGGAGCCTCAGAGCTTTCATTTCCTTCGGCAGGTTCTTTCTCTTTTTTACCACTATATTGTCCAATAAAGGAGCCATCCTCATTGAACTGACCATTTACACCTTCTCCATAGTCAACTAAACTATCATCACTGTCTTCTTTTTTCACAGTTCTGTCTGAAGGTGTCCGGCTTCCTTTTTTAAGAGGTTTATGGTCTTCTGCATCACTGGAGACACAAACAAACAAACAAAAGGAATTAACCGATGTACTGTACATTAAGAAAAAATCAGCCATGCATGCAGAGTTTATAAAAAGCATGTGTGCAGCCCTATAATCCTTTAGTAAACCCACATCACATTGTAGAGACAGATCAATATGATGCAGTTGACATGAATACATGGTGTAGGAATGGTTTAAACAGAGAATGTCTTCGGTGGAGGGAGGGTGGGTTGTGGTTTCTTTTTCTTTTTTTTTTTTCTTTTTTTTCCCCCATCGTGCATGACTTTTCAATGATAAGACTTGTACCCTTTGCTTGGAAGCAATTTAGATGCAACTGCAAGCATTAAAAAGTGGGTTGTAAAGTTATAAAAAAAAAAATAATTTATTTGTTCTCCAAAGTAACAAGCTTATGATGTGCCGTGAAGTTAGTCTGTTAAACTTCTTAATTTCTTGGACTCCTTGAACATGAATGAAGAATGAATTTGGTTAAATGAAATATACTGATTTTCTTTACTAGTATAAAGAAAATAAAAGTGCTGCATTTCAAATAATTTGTTACATAATGCAGGCCAGACTTGCAATTTTCAACCTTACCTTTCAAGAGACCTACATATTCCATTAAAAGGGTGCAGAAGAAACAAATGAAAATAGCCTAAGAAGAAAAGCAAAGTCCATATCCTGATAGTGATCAGTATTTTATTAATAATAATTTGCTCTTAAAATTGCTAAAACATTTACTGTACATAGCTAAAGCAACAATTTATCTGACCGTAGCTACAGTTGAGCAGTTAAGAGCATGCTTAGTCTTTTTCATTACTTATCTAATCAACCTCCTTATCCTAATCCGTAACTGATAACATGATGATGGTGATTTGGAGGACAACAGAAAAAGGAAAGGAAAGAAAGGCAGGGAGGAGAGATCCCTGTAGCAAAGTATTGTAGTCTTTCCCTTGTCAGTGGAAAAGCTGCAGCACCATCAGCATCCCCAAATACATTTGCAGCTGTGGGAAGCTTGTATTTCATGAAATAGATGTAGCTGGGCTCTTTTCAGAATCCTTTACACTGCACTTCGGTTTCAAGATGAAGATTTCGGCAGCAGCTCTAAAGCATTTCCAATTAAAAACCACTACTGCCAGCTGCATTTTTGGATGCAATTATTTACCTTGTCTTGAACAGAATGTGACTTTATTTGCATATAGGGTACAACAGAGTAAGTGGGGTTTTATTTATTTATTTATTTAAAGACTCACGGAAAATATAAAGAAACATGTCTAGAATATCAAGGAAACAAAAATATATTTACAATATCCACAATATTAGGCTGAATATATATTCAGCAAATTATTTTAACTGTGTAATTCCTAAAAACAAATACCTTAGCTCTTCCAATAATTATATTTTCTATTTTTTTCTAATAAATATCTTTGAACACCCAGAGAAACCATACATATATAGCACATACAAGGTCACACACATGATATTGTTAGCTAACAATAACCCTGTTGAGCAACATTTCACTGTTGCTAGAAAACCATTACACCAATTTTCCATCAAGCTGCTTCTCCTTATCTCAGCACCTTTTTTGGAAGACTCCAAGTTATCACATTCTAAAAGTACACCTCTAATAATTACAGAAAAAGCATACCAGGAATTTTATTCTTCTATGCATACACAAGAAAGAAGTGGTAGGAATATCTATCTTATTATATGAGAAAACCTTCATGTTTTAAATACACAAAGGCAAAAACTCTAAACATGACTGTATCCATCTTGAGTTTGTTTTCAGTTATTGCTGTGTACATGGCATGAGGATAAATATCATATTGTTGATCTTCTGTGCTCACTGATATTGCAAACATATAAGGTAGTAACATTTAAAAGAATGCTACTCCAAAATGTCAAACATCCAGCAGTAAAGTGCAAATGTTTCTAACACTGCAAACACAAGCAGATGAGCAGAGACATTACTGAAGCGAGTTCATTCTGGAAGGACCCTATATTTGAAAGGTTGAAGACAGAATTGAGTAGTTAAAAATCACATGCAATGCAGTTTCTCCATTGCCCTCATTAGAGGGCATTAGAGTCACTGTAACAGGCTACACAAACCAAACGAAGACCAGACCCTCCCTTTGAAGTAGTACCATGTCCTCCTCCAAAAGAAGATTGACCTGCAGTGTTTAATGGTTTCTGGGTAATAGCATTTAGTAAAGAACAGTGCACATATGGTTTGCTGTTTAATTTTAGATGAGTAGCTTCATAATTACTTACACTGTAATATGTAGGAATGAAAAGAAATTAAAATTGCATTTGAACCATATTCCAACTGGTCAAGAAACTGTGCAAATATTCTGAAGTGTGACCCTATCCAGTGTAATTCACCAGGCTGGAATATACACTAAATAAACCATACACCATCATTGTATAAAAAATATCCACATTTTTGTGTTTAATCCAATATAAAGCTCGATTTCCAATTATAACTTAGACAAATCTGGTTCTCCTCTTAGGGTTTTCATGTTTGCATTTTTGAAAAAAACATTTATTTATAAGCCAAACAATGAAGAAATACTTACACAGTTGCATTGTGTCTGTGATTTTTCTATATTTTAGTAAGGATGCAGATTCTACTGTCTCTATAATTAAAAACAAACAAACAAAAAAAGAAACTGCAGATTTACCCAGGAGTGTATCTGCACAGAGGTGAGCACTGGGCTAAGAGCACAGTTACAGCAGATGCAAAAATCAAATCTGAATCTGGGGATTCCCTCCCTTTTTGCAGGATACGAGTCCAGAAAGAAATTCTGCCAAGACTCTGGCAGCAGAAAAAGACATGGGATTATCCAGGGTGCTTCCCACTCCTTGTTCAGGAAAAGGAAATATATGCCAGGGTACCATTTATTCTTTATCAAACTGGATTATGACTCTTGTATTACATGAATACCATGTTTTGGGTGGAAGAGAAAAAAACTGAGGAATAAAAAGGGAAACAACAAGCAGGAGAGAGAGCAAAAAAAGTGAAGACATCAATATTTTGGGCAGCACTTTTGTAACCCTGGGGAGCCAAAACAGAGAAGGGACTCTGGTGCTCTGGGGAAATGAACGTATTTTCTGTTTGCCACTAACAAGTAAACTGCAAAAGCCACTGAATTGGATTACGAATACAGATGCCCAAAGAGCTATAGAACACTTTAGGCTGTAGAATATATAATACTATATTGCAGAAACATGTCAAAGCCATAAATTTTGATACAGAACCTGCAAGATTTGCTAATCTTGCTTACAAAACCTATTTCAAAATGCAACCAGATCATTACTTTAATTGTTCGTGATTTTGCTTGCGGTCTTTTATACTAACCTATTGTAATATCTTGAAATGAAAAATAAAGTACAAATTAGGTTGACTAAAATTACAGTGGAAAACTGAAGAAGTTTTTGAAATGTGTCATGTATGCAATGCATATAATTAATAGGAAGACAGTAAGTACTAGGAGAGAACAAAACAAGAAGTGAGAACGGGTATGAATTCTATATTTAGATCAGACAGCCATGAAAGTTAAGTGTAGGGATACTTTTACTATTTGTTGTCTTACAAATAAATTCCATACTACTAGTTTCTTAGGGATGAATGTTGCTCAGTGAAGATTGATATGTACCAGTCATTTTGATAAGTACTGATATGTACCACCCACGTTTCTTGCCCTTTTAGTAAGAACAGTGTTTAATATTAAAGCATATTCTAAAAGCATGATTTAAATATTTTTCATAAACAACTGCTAATATATGAATACATGTTTCTTTTTCTTCTTAGTTTAATGAAACACATAACAAACTTGCAGCTAATGATTAAGAGATATGAAGAAGTACGGAGGTGACAATAACATGTGTAAGTGAAAAGAACAAACTTATTTTTTAAAAAAAACTACTTCCATTTCACAAGCTCATCAGTTATTGAAAGAAATATGTACCTTGAAATCTCCTTTCTTCTTTCAACTTTTCAATTTTTCTTCCTTAGATATGGGTACATGCAGCAACCAGTCAGAATGGGGAAGACAGTTTTACGATGCCTCTGCAGTCCAGCAGGCAACTAGTTCCCACTAAACTTTGCCACATTCATGGACATGCAAAAAGACTCAATATATGGTTAGCAATATACTACTTTTCCTTATAACATAACTGTCAGATGAAAGGCAACATAAAACAAACAAAATGGGTAAAGCATTCTGGGCTACTGGACGCAGAAAGAGGATGCAGAAGATGAAAACTGTTGGCAGTAAATTCCTTTTTCTGTGCCCTCAGGTCAACAGACCAGAAATGTTTAAGTATAAGCAGTCACATAAAGCCACAGAAGTACCTTACACTATGGCTTCCCTGCATGCTCCAGGAGAATCTCTGCCCCAAAACCTAACAGGTTTCTGCTCACACTCCTACAGTGATAGGACTGTGCAGATGAAAAATGCTTTTCCTATACACTTATGCACCTGTATCAATCCAGACTTCAAAACATTTTACTATTCCTAATCTAGCTAAGACATAAGCACATCTATGTTAGTTTTCTGAGTAGTTTTTCTTTAGCATCTCTGTAATACTCAATCTTCAATCCTGGCAGAAGCTAGAAAAACTGGGAGATTAAGTTCTGGCTTTAAATGGTAATGGTTTGAAAGAATTGTTGTTAGTCAAAGCACCTGACTCCCTCCTTGGGAAAATTTTAAAGAAAAATCTGCTTGAGAGATATTCGACCAACTTTCCATGTTTGCTATTTCTGCTGGAAAATTATGCAAAGGAAAATCAAAGCACTGATTTAAACAGTAGTGACGCAGATGTTCGAGAATAAAAATAAGAACCATCAAAGAAAGCTCTTGCGTGTAAATGAGGATACAGTAAGACCACTGCCAAATCCAATCGGACTATTCAGAGACACGAATTCTTCAGGCAGTCCATTGACATCATCTCTTGTGCTAGAAGGGACCAAGCTTAGAATTACGGTGCTGAGGCACAAATCATTGCTAGGTCCCCCTGGAAACACACCTAAGCTGCTATAAAACTTGAATAACTACGAGAGAAAAAAATACTATTGTAGTTACAAACTATATTCTCATTGTTAATCAACTCAGAACAAGAAGGAAGAGTAATACACTATCTAGCAATCTCAGAACTCTCCACCAACCATTTCCAGAAAGTCTCTCTTAGCATATCCAAGAATTTGTAGAAAAAATATTGTGTGCGTCAAAATGTTGAAGAGGCAAAATAATTCAACAAAATGTGCAAACATCTGGCTTTACCACACTAGCAGTCCTACTACTGCAGTTGCCTTGTCATGTCTGATCTTCCAAAGAACATTTTGCAGACTGCTATGAGATGCTAGACTTTCATGTTTCCTGTGAAGTTAACTAAGGAACGCATGCTTGCAGTCTCTCCCTACCCATGAATCCATAGGTCTGTAGATGCCATAACTTCTTAATTTGTCTTGATTTAGGGCCCAGGATGGAAATCTAGGCTGATTTATACACCTACACTGACCTGTACAGGAGCTCTAGACAGTCTTTAATTTTAATTTAAATAAGCATATATTTGTTGTACTTCTTGGATTTCTTGCAGTTTCTTGGTGTAAGCATTGACTGCCCACAGTCCACTATCTCAGTCTTCTACAATTCAGGAAACCATTGCAATTGTAGTGCAATCAGTTTGCTATAGAGGCACTGTTTTCCCTTATGTAAAGGTGCAGGTATGCCTCCAGTCACAGGAACATAGTGTACCCCGTCATTCTGTGGTTCCTGGAACACCTGTGTTTCCTAAAGCATTATTTCCTTCATTAGATCGATACAGCAGGAAAATATGACGTTAGCAGGTTCTGCAGAAAGTAGATGAAGTTAAATGAAGTTGAAGAGTGCAACACTTCAAACAAGTCCAAGCTATCCCAAGAATACTGGGAAGCCTAGAAATTAAATGTGACAAAAATCTCCCCTGAAATTGAGAGCTATGACTTCTCTAGAAGATCTTAATTAGTCATTAAGATTTAAGTAATTTAATAATTTAAATCTTATTTTTAAACAACTACTTTTACAACCATTGGGTTTATTTGTCCAGAAATACTGAAGTCTATTCCAAGTATTTCACTCCTCCCAGTTCCTGAAAAAGGAGGAAGCAAGTCTATGTTCTTAGAAAGTTCCTCTTGACAGTCTGGTGTCTCTCTGAAAGTGAGATGTCCTTTCGTACTTGGCATGAAATGATTGTGAGACCTTGTACTTTCCCTTCCCTCCTTTAAACTTTGGAGGAGAACGAAAGGAGCTTAGACACTTGTGAGGATAAGAAAATGAAGAGCCTGCAGCAGAGCTCTTTTTTTTCAGCTGACGTAAGGAGTGTTTGTGTTCTGAGAAATCCTTCATGATCTGGACCAAGGATTCACCAAACAGCTTGCCGCCTGTGTATGGTAAAGACAGCAGTTTACATTTTAGATCTAGTGACGAGGTCCAAGGACGTAGCCATATAGCTCTCCAGGCTACAGTGAGGCATGCCAGATTTTTAATGGTGAGTCTCAGAGAATCCTCAGCTGCATCATGGATAAAATTAGCTGCAATTTTACATAGCCTGCGTTTCCTCTGCATGGCACCAGATGGGACCCATTTCTTTTTGAATCTGGCTCGCTCCTCCTCCAACCAGATTAGTAATGCTCTAGAAGCGTAAGTGCAGTAGATAGATACTCCAAGCTGGGCTGCAACTAGCTTGAAAGATCTTTTGATTGCTTCCTCAACCTTTCTATCAGTAGGATCTTTAGGGAGAGCATCCATATTAGCAGGGACTGATAGTACAGTATCACCACTAACCAATGCCCTGTCTACCTGAGGCAAAGTCCCCCACAAGGCAGCTTTATCCACTGGAAGAGGATAGAGTTTATGCAGGACTGCCGGGGCTTCATACTTTGCCTCAGGATTACCCCAAATCCTACAGACAAGCTCTTCCACTGCTGAATGGATAGGAAGTGCATTATATACCTTGCCTTCTTCAGAGGGGATAGGCAGTTCTTCTGAAGCACACTCAGATTTTGAAGATTTTAGCTTTAACACTTTCTTTATGTGCTTGAACAGATAATTCTGATTCTCCATGTCAAACTTACGCAGAGGATCTGGTCCTTCTTGGTCTTCTGTAGGGGACTCAGATGACACCTCCCCATCTTCAGGGGATGACTCAACTTCCAAGGCCTTGTCAGCCTCAGATTTCTCCTTCCTAGTAGTTTGATCCTTTAAACCGTCCATATGATCAGACTCAAAATTTTGGGAACTGCTCCCAGTCGCTTCTAGAGGAACCACTGGAACTTCTGTAATTGGTACCCTGGGATGCTTTACTGAATGGGACCTAGCCTGTGCCACAGAACTTATACTTTGTCTGGCTGCTGTCAAAGCATCCTTTAAGACAGTAGCTAGCTCAGGCAAAATTACAGATTTCATTAATGAATTCTTTTCAGATTCAGAGAAGTGTGTAGTAGTAGAAGGTCTTACCTTCCTGTGGTAGCAGCTCTGAGTGTCTTCTGAATCTGAGCTGTAGTCGGGGGTCTGGCTGAACCAGTGCTGGAGAGAAGAATGCTGCCTTGCCAGTGAGCCACGAATGGAGTTGCAGCTGAGGGGTTGCTGGAAAGGGGATGGCTGTCCTGCCTGAGAATCTGAGCCCTCCTCCGACCCCATTATCTGTTGCTCAGAAGCATGATGTCTAGAGCCATGCCTGTACTTCCATTCGTCTGACCTCTTTTCCTCTCGGCAGAGGGAAGCAGAAACAGAACTAACCCTTGTAAGCTCTGAGGACTGCCTATCCCTCCTCCTGGTGTAGGAGGTCTCTGATCTGGTGCTGGAGTATTGATCCCCTGACCTTCTGAAGAAGCTGGATCTGTCAGATCTCACAGACTTTGCTTTGGTAAAGACAGGGTCTGCTTCAGGAGAATTGGCACAGCTACCTTTTCTTTTCTTTTCCTTGTCCAGTTTCTTTCCTGTCCAAGCAGACATGGACCTGAAGTGATGAAAAGAGTTCAAAATACTCGAATTCCTAGATCTTTCAAAAAATACTTTTTTGTTCAAGGGAAACCCTATACCCTTTTTCCTCAAAGAAGCACTGCATCATGACCAGTTCCATATGAGGCAGACAAACTGGGAACTGAGTGACTGCAGTGATGCTGGGCTGCAGAGTGGGTGCCAAATCTTCTGTAATCTGACTGGTTGCTGCTGCTGCCCTGTCTCTAAGGAAAAAAGAGGAAAGCCCAATATAGACTAATTACACAGAAATACATTTTAGAAAGGAGTTTTTGCATGGTAAATAGGATGAGCTCTTCCACATGAACAAGTCTGAAAGCTTGACATGCATCTGTTGATATTCACCAGACATGAGGTGGATAAATGTAATATAAAATAATTTTAAAAGCACTAGATGATTCTATAGATTAACTCAAGCCACTTAAATATGGAGACATAAATTCAAATCTTGCTACAGGTCACACATGAAAGCAGACTTGAATAGTCTTATTCAAGGCCTGAGAAAACATGTATTGAGGTCACATCTTTTGTACAATTCCGTACGAAGGTCAGTTTCTGCTGCTGAAAGTTCCAAGTATCGAAAAACAGAGGAGCAGTAAAGGAGAATGCAAACTGGACTGCCTAGGAAAACTTATACAGTACTTATTTACCTCTGCTTCCAAACATTGCTTCACACTTCTCTTTTTATCAGCTGAATTTAATTAATCCATATGCACTTAATGCTGTAATAAAGTACTTTTCTGAACTCATTCACCTAAGAACAGAGTATCGTATATTTTTTAAATCAAGGAAGAATAAACAGAAACTGCTCTTTGGCATTCAGAACCGTAAATCTATTTCAGTCAGATCAAGATGCACATTTCCCTTATATGAAGAAGCTATGGCAACAGAGTAGATCCTTCTTGAAAAAAATTATTTTGCTATGTAAATTTGTAAAAGTCACATCTTCAAAACAATAAAGGGCTTTTACAATGCTTTTGACACAGGAATGCACTATAACATCTATTATAAGACCCTGCTAAAATATAATGGTATTGACATATTTAGAAAATAATATCACTATTTCCTGTACTAATCAAAAACCAACAAGTAAAATGCTCCTTATTTAATAAGCTATACTCATAATTGTTCTATGAACAGACTTGCCACAGCATGCTTTTTTGCAGTGCCAGGAGATTCCGCAAGACTACTTTTGTAATAAAGGAAAAGAGTCAGGGATAAGAGCTGTGCTGCATGCTTTAAAGCTGCTTGCTATGTATCTTGTACTGAAATACATGAAAGGGAGATTTTTTTTCCCTCGTAGGACATTCCTTCCCCTCTGTGTATAACATCACTTCCTTGTTACTGGATTAGGTGTTAGTACTGGCAGCCATTTTAAATGCATTTGTTTTCCAGTCAATGTAACACAAGATTGTCTTTACTAGGCTTCAATTAGGAATGTATTTTCAAAACCCATAATGCTAAATGTGCTCTAACTGAAAGGACACTGTATCTGGTATTTTAACTACCCAAAAGACAGGTTGGTAGATAAAGATGCTTCATTTTGAGACTACTGAGTTTGAATCTGGATTTCACCTTGCATTAGTGAATGGCTTATTCTAAGCTTGGATGTTCAATTTTTTTCTAATGGTGTGGTTGAAATGCTATCTATAGTTCTATACAACACTGAATAGTTCTATACAACACAGAATCTTTGTCAACATGGAAAAAAAAGTTAGTTTTGAATTAATAAGTGTGATATTATATACAGTAAATGTGTGATAGGAACAGTGGAGACGACAAATGACATCAGTTGCTCACCTGTATTCACCAAATGTTCCATCATCTTCCTTCATAGGTTGTATTTCTGGATCAGCATGTGCATCCTCCTTTTCCTTCACTAAAATATTTGAAATAGTAATTTTTATCATGAAACTGCAAGATGAGAAACCTTAAGACCTTAATTTCTCAAACTGATCACATTTGGCAGGAACGTGGTTTGAATAAAAATCATCTTTTTAACTGGGGCCTTAGGCTGTTACATTTTTGCTTTTGAAGGAGAATTCTGTTAATTAGTTATCGAATTTTATTTTCATTCAAGTACAAAATACTGTATGTCATTCTGCATTAGTAGAATTTTTTCTTGCTTTCATGTCTAGCACTAAAGAGAAAGTTTTGTTAAAAATCCTACTAAAATACTTTCTTTCCTTATGTTATTAATAGAGCTATTGAATATTGAAATCTGAACAATTTAGTTTTACCTATCCATGCTCCATATTCCCTCTTGATATTCCTCTCAAACTGATTGATAAAACTGAATCAGATTCACTTGTGTTCACTGTCTGTCTGTACACTTTATGCTTCCATTTCATGCACTAAGACTCCGGGGAATTTTAAATAGTATTTTAAGAATTATTAATATTGGAAAAAATAGGCATGGTCTGTTAATTTCTTCTTTTGTGTAACAAAATCAAAAGCAAAGCAAAACCGCCTACACTGGAACCTAAATTTAACACAATTGTATCTCTTGCATATCGTTGTTATAGGTTTAGTCATCATTCACTGGTGGGAATAAATCCATGCATGTAACTTGTCCCTATAAAAAAAACTATGTAGCACTGTGTCCTTTGACACAGAAACCCGCTAGCACCTGAGAAGACAGATGTTTATAGAAGACATATATTCCTATAAGTTAAGATTGTTGACAGAGTAAATAATATACTGACTTCTAGAATTATCTTTATGGTTCTTCCTTTTGCCTTTTCATTTCTGTTTTTCTGGCTACTACTCAAATCTTTCCCTTGTTTAGCAGATGCAGCTACATAATCCAATATTCAATCTCTTATCTTTTACTCTGGTAATTTCCACACTTAATTTGTACATCATTAGTTTATACTCTGTTGGTTAAGATGATATGAATCATTCCTGACTGTATTTTCTAAGTCTATAATTACAATAATGCATAACACCTTGAAATGTATCTGGCTGATATAATTTCATACTGAAATAATTTATTACTTTTTTCAAACCACAGGCAATCTCAAGATGACATGCTACAATTATGACGAAAAAGAGTTAATAACTTTGTGCTTTGCATTTGTCCCTATCTTGGAACAGTACATTTGCAATGACACAAGAAACACAATTAGCTCTAGAGTCACAGCTGTACACAAGACTGAATCTGGAAATCTTATATACAGTCAAGGTCCACCTTTATACATGCGTGTATATACGCATATGTATGTGTGCATAGAAAAATTAATACCTTACATCTAGTTATTCTGCAGAAGCAGAGAAAAGAAGGGCATAGCAGGGATCTCCACGAAGTAATGACAACCTTAGCATCCAACTGCCTTTTACTCAAACTGCGGTTTACCCTCTTCTAGATGGTGGCTCAGCCCAAGTCCTCCCTAGTCTTTTCAGCTTCATCACTTTACTTACTTCATCCTCCTAATTTTCCTTTTCTTTTCTCAATTCTCTCCACTAAGAGTCACTTTTCTATATCCTCTACCATCTCATTTTCTCTTTAAAAAATCCAAATATTAGGAAAAACCCTAAGATGATGTCTTCAGGCTGCCATTCAACTCGTATATAGCACTGTGTTCCTTAATCAGTGTTCCTTAATCATCCGCTTTTTCTCCATGGGCACATAGGGGTTTGGGACAGAAGCTTCTCTTACTTAATTTTTGCTGTCACTACAAATCTTTACTCTCTCCATAAAACAATTAGATTGAGCAGAGTAGGATTCTTATACTTAATAAGGTGATTTTTTCTTCTTATAAAAATAATCTGCTATGCTAATTTTAGGTATAAAAGATTTGCCTATGAAGAGGAAAAGTTTTAAGTGTCCACTGACACTAGTTTTCAGAAGTGCACTGGTCAAAACAAGCAGGAGAAAGTAAAACAGAGTATGGACTGTGTTTTTTTTGTACTTTTGTAAGTGCAGTCATCTTTTTAATGTCCAAATTAACAATATGAACTTCAAGAAATTTGAGTTGACTTTAAATAAGTATTCCAGAGACTGGATATTATTATCATTTCCAAACCTTTGGAGTCTGTAATATAGACCCGAATTTTTTCATGAAATCAAGATTTTACTTGAAACTTAGCAATTTTACTTTCTATCGTAGGTAGGAGAGGAAAAAGAAAAATCAAATCATCCTTTGATGCCCAGTTGAAGTCCATTCATATCCACTCAAACTTCACAGCTGCTCTGAGATTCTAACAGGCAGTAATACTATTCTATGCAAACTGGTTGTCACTATCCTTTTCAAGAGAGCTTTCGTCTATGGATCTACTCCATAAACACACTTATAAGAGTGGGGAAAGATATACACAAGACCCATATATGCATGCATACATACATACACACACACATAGATGCCTTTTATAATATGTACACCCAGAGGAATCAGAGTTTTGATAAAAGATGTAAGTTGTATAGTTCCAATTTTAATTGTAAATTATAAAATACATTTGGCCATTCCTAGGCCTAATACTAAAAAAATGCCCTAAAAAGAAAAACTCTTGTAAAGAAAAACTTACAGAAGAAAAAACAGTCCAACTGAAAGATGGTAACTTCAAATTTGGCTGCAAAAATGCAGAGGCTCAAGACAACACAGCTTCTGAGAAGGGTAACATATTTGAAACAAAGTAATGTATGAAGGGATTGTCCTATGAAATGCATTCCCAGTACATTAAAGTAACATGGCAGCTATGATCTGGTATATATTTCCACACTTTCTAAATTAAAATTCTCACTTTTAAATTAAAATTTGAACTTCTAAATTAAATTCTAACTCAGCTTATTTTAGTGGGTTAAACCCATCTGGATTAGACTTTGGAAAGTGGGGGGGACACATCAAGTATCTCAAACAAAGCTCAAACCTCTCTGGAGAGGTAATGTAGTAATATGACCCTCCAGGAATGAAGGAGGTACTTCTCTTACGCTTAAATGGATTGAGGTTTTCTACCAATAAGCAGACCACTCCTGACAAGCTTACCAAATGATAAGACTGATTTTAAATGTAAACCAGCAGCAAACGTGAATTGTCCAGTAAACGTGAGGTCTGTCTTAATCAGTTACCAGTAGATGATTTTTAGTCTCATTGTTATATATCATACCTGGATATTTGCCACCCTTATTCCTCCTTATGAAGCAAACAATCAGTAAAATCAAGATCAGAAGAGCAACAGCACACATAAGACCAATGAACCATCCTTGAGTAGCGATGTCTACCTGCCGACTTGCCATTGCTAGAGAATAAAAGAAGAAAAATGAGATGTTTTGCTGCATTTAAATGCTGTGCTAATTCAAATAAATAATAGACCATATACATTGTTCATTAATTAAGGAAAAACATTCAATGTGAAAATTAGTATTAAAAAAAACAGTGATAGTGTATTTTGTGAATATTTTCACTATTTAAAATGTTTCCAAGTACATGTGCATAGACCTTACTTTTGAGCATATAAGAATTCTGCAACATTTAAGCTTAGCAACTACTTTGCAAAACCTGCACACATACTGCATTGCTTTCCACAAACCTCAAAACCTTTCTCAACCACTTTACAATAATTAAACTACTGAAATGAAATTGTAAATTATGATTCACACAAACATGTTGACTGCATTCTCAAAATGAATAAAAAGCCAATGCTCATTAGCTAATGCACTCCCATTAGTCTGAAATGGGGAAACAGATGGGTCATTCAAGACCCTAACATTCAATTTCAACTAAAAATCAACAATGAAGCATCCTTTAAAGCCTTATTAAGCATCATGTTCTCTTCCTCTCCTCAAATCCCTACCTCATCCTACAGTTTATCATGATTGCCATGATTAAATGTTAGTGAGGACTTAACACAATGTAATTGGGAAGCCTTGGCACTGTTTCTCCTCAAATGCTGACTCTAGCTGGAAGATATAAAGGATAAACAAACTACAGAGGAAACACTACAGTCACTAATAAGGACAGGAATTATCTGTGCGGTTGGGGGGTTGGATTCCCCCTACTGGTCTCCAAAACATTAGGAGGATTCTCATGGTGAAGCTTATTTTCTACTCCCCTGTTTGGAAACACACTATGGGCAACTGGCCTTAGGATTTGCTGTTGGGAGAAAGTGGGAAGGGTGAGAGGAGTTAGGTACATGTGCTACAGACAGAAGACAACATGAAGTGGAGAAGATGGACATCCATCCAAACCTATCATGTTGATTCTTCACCTTGTCCTCCAGCCCCCAAACCCAAGTCTGAAACTCTATGAAGAGTTGCTCAATAGACCTCTCTCTATTTAGGAAATAGAGACAAAGATCACCTTCCCACATGAATAAGGAATGCAAAACACTTCCTATGCATAATTCATACGGCATTTTGATTCAACATTTGTTTTTTCTGGCTTTATGACATAATGTATTGTATTAGTAACAGCCAGTAAATTACCTAGGATTTTAGTCCGGATCAATAGTAATTCAGATCTCAGCTTAGTAGACACTTCACACTAGGACCAGATTATACTTGAGACCTTCAGTCTCTTTGTTTGGATGCTGTGAGTACCTCAGCTCTCATGGCACAATGTGTTTCACCCATGTCTGCTAGGGAAGGTCTGTATCGCTTTACACACAGAAATGTGAAAGTCCCAGAGCCCCATAAAGACTTCCACCTCTCCTTAGAGAACATATGTCTACACGGTAAGGCTCATAAAAGCACATCAGAGAGAATCTGTTTTCAATCGAGCATTGACTTTTCTAGCCACAATTCCAGATGACAGAGCATAAACTCTTCCCCGTACAAAACATGCTGGATGACAACTGTCCTGTGCTGGTGCTGTCCTTTGAACAACGCCTGAGCCTCGTTGGGCAGACAGCTAGCTGACGAGAGACTGCACTGGGCTGGCAAGCACACTAACAATAAAATGTAATAATATTCAGTTATAGGCCAGAATTCAAGCCCATGTCTCCGTATTATTTATTAGTTAAGACAAAGGCTGAGACAGCTTGGAAGCATCAGCTCTCAATGCTCAAAAGTACCTCTGACGTATGGAGACAGCATCTACCCTCCATTCCATATAGAAGACCAACATGTATGCCACTTCAGAAGTACTAGGCTAAAATTAACTCTTTATTTTGCTGCCTCTTTTTGGTCTTACTGGGCAAAGTTATGACTTGATTTATTTAAATAGATCAATGAATGAATGTGCCTGGTTACTGTGTAGTTACGATAAGGAGATTTCCTGGCCATTGCTTAAGATTATGTTTTCTGATATTTTATAAACTGACTGTTTCTTATACGCACCCAAATTTTAACTATTTTTTGCATAAAAATGTCTATACATTATATCAATATATAAAAACCTTTTATATATATTTATACTTTATATACCATATAAAAATATAAATATAAATGTGGCAGTCTTAAAAAACAAAATCACAAAGGTAATCTTCGTCTGAATTATAAATCAAATTAAAATAAATTTTTGTTTCCACAGTAAGGTTAAAATTATTTTGAGTTTTGCACATACCCATTTATAATAAGGCATTAAAGGTTGTATAATACATACTGTGATAAAATGCAAAAACACATTTAACATTCAAATGTAGTAAGAAATAGCATCAAGCAAAACAACTCATGCATAAAAATATGCAAGATAGATGGGAGACAGTAAAGATGAAAACTTACTTATGCAGCTTCCTGTCTTTCTTAACTTATTGCATATCCAGTAGGAAAGGGTTTCTAGATCTCAGTGCAACTTTAAAAATGGCGCAACATTTCCTGTTTACGCTAAGCAAATTATTTGCTTCAGGCAGAAAGATATTTACTCTTGGTGAACTGCTAATGGAGGAGAGAATGCAATACACTGCACTGGTATGCTCAAAAAAATAAACCCATACGCTATGAAGGAATGCCTGTCAAAGAAAAAAATGTGGCAAAAGCCTCACATACAAAATATTCTAGTTTCATTCCTAATTAAGGACATATTCCATATTCCAATATTTTCCTCTTTGTCCACTTCATTTTTTGCAGCGTTTAAAAGCTTTGATCTAGGCTGAAGACAGCGTGACACATTTTTTTCTGTAAGAAATATACTATGTTAATAATTTAATGCTGGACACTGAACCTTTCCATTATCAAGAAGCAGAAAAGACTGTCTTTAAATTCCCTTCTTCCTCAATTACTCAAGGACACCAGCCAAGGTGACTGAATATGCACAGGATTCCTTATCTACTGGCTCAGTATTTTTTGTGCAGAAAGATGCTTTTGGAAAGGTTTCCATTCAGCTTGTTTTGAACTATACTGTAGACTTGATCCTTGTTTTACTGCTGCTTTAGGCTTTGGATGTGTATTTGCATAAAACTCTACATATCTGCGTTATACCACTAGCTGTCTCTGGCATACATATAACCTCTGTGTTTAGCCCATACATATTTGCTTGGCACTGCTATTCAGCACCGTATTTTCAAAGCTTTCCTGCAACATGATAAACTGTGAAGAGAAATGGAACAAAACAAAGCAAAAAATTATGATTTTAGAAAGTGCTCACTTTCAAACTGGCATATTAATTATTTACTTTGTTGTCTGAAAATTATTACATATTTTTCAAGCATATTTTCATATTTAAACTACTTTCTTAAATCATAACATTCTGGAGTTGGTGAGGCAACTGCTAAATAACTATGCACTGACCAAAATGCTTGGAATGAGCAAAAGTGGCTAGCAAATACACAACAAATAATAACAGCTGACCAAGAACATGCTGTGATGGTAACGATACATTCAGCATAACATCAAAACACTTCCAATAAAGCCCCTTCTCTGAGTTAAATGAACAAGCATTACTGATTTGCTTATGAAGAAATATGGCTGAAATATGTACATAAGGAACTTAAACAGCCTTACTGATTCACAGGAAATAGTTCTGACATCAAAATCTATATACAACCAGTATATGACAGGAAAAGAAACATTTAGAAGTAGGAATCTCTCAACACTGGTATAAATAGATTACACGAGACATAAAATTTAATCTGCACTTCTGATTATGCAAACATTTTAGCTCAGATTTTTTGTATTAAAACTGTTCATATACAGATTGTTAAATTTAAAAATATATACTTGGCTCTATTAAAGTACATGCTATTTAAATATAGCCATCTAATGATATTAATTAGAAATAAACTAAACAGGTCATCTTCAGTGCACAGCACACAGATGGAGTGTGAGCATCAAGTATCTTGCCCCTAATATAAACAACAGACAAGTACAGTGAATTGGAAGGATGAAAATACTCATAATCTACATCATAAATATGCTGGCATAATTTAGAAGTTTATAAAATAATTCAACATTGCTCTGAAAAAAGAACATGCAAAGATGCTAACTCCAACATCTCTTAGCTAGAAGCAGTTCAACGTTTCAGCACTTGGTCTACCACAATTCTGACTATGATACAGAACTGGTACGGTGTGCCTCACCTGGACCTGTCTCAAACACATCCTCTGAACTCCTAAAACCAGACAGGCCCTCAGCACCAACCCGGACTTTATATGCTGTTCCTGGTGTTAAACCCTTTAACACAAAGAAGCTTCGAGAACCATTTACAATTTCTTTTTTCCAATCTTCTTTGCCTACAAAAATTTTAGGAAAACAACATATTGGAATTTTAATTTTCTCTGTATTACTGAAAATTTCTAGACAGAATACTATCAACAGTTACTTGACTAAACTATGGATTGGCTGAAAAAAATCACTATTCTCTCAAAAAATAATAAAATTACACAAAATTATGACTTCAAATAATATATTGCATGCAATATATTGAAGAAGACATTGTACATGAATTATGAAACTATTTTAAACATTTGTTCCATTGTACTAGTGAAATACTATTTTCATGTACTTTTTAAAAAGGCTTATTGAACTTGCAATTATAAAATACATTTTAAAAGATTTTAATAATTTAATTACACTTCTGTAGTTTCAGTCAAAATTTATTTCAGTCGAGAAGTTCTACTTCGAAATCTGAACCTATCATATTTCCTGATCATTCTCTTATATCTAATACAGTCTCAGCTGTTTATTTGACTGATATCCAGAAAAATGCATTTATATTCCAATTGTCAGACTGGTCATCTTTAGTCATAACTTTAGAAGGACAGGGGATTTGAAGTGAAGTATCTTGGTTTTATTAGATAACTGTTTTAATTATTACTGGTGTTATCAAAGATTAAAATCTGGTTTTATGCCAATAAAAGTACATAAGTTGGTTGATACATTATTTTAAGGTTTAATTTGACAAAGAATATTGTTTTGATTGGCTCACTTATTTAATTCCTTTTTTTTCCTGAATTGGACATAATTTAGGAAAACTGTTATATCCTATTTTAATGCAGGTGATCATATTTTTACACATGTAATCACTGCATGACAAACAACTTCATGCAAACCACATTGTTAGAAGTTCACGTTCAGAAGAATTTATACAGTAATACAAAGGAACAAAGGCTGATATTCTATCTAAGCATCAAATACCTGCTACACATTGATGTTCATTAAAATGAAAATTATGTGATCTTCCCGATCAAAGTAAAAAATCATTCTTCTAGGCATTTAAGAGCTATCATTAACACTGGGTCAATTTAGGACCACATTTACTATATAAATCTTTGAAAATATATCTGAACACTTTAGCAAAATTTAATGAAATGACTTCTTACTGCCTGCTACACCATATTCAACATAAAAGTTCGCATGATCTGGTCCCTCATACTCCCAACTGATATTGGCATAGGTCTCAGCAGCAGCTGTTGTAACATTTCTGATCCTTGGATAAAGTGGTTGCACTGAATACACAACAGAAAAACAAAGCAGAATACAAAAATGTGACTTCATACATTAAAAAAAAAATTTTTTTAAGAAGTTACTATGTTAATTTAGACCATATACAGGGAAAGTACAGTACATTTGCCATTATTTCCATTACTGGAAATTAGTGACTAAAGCAGCATATTTGGTAATTGAATCCTAGGCAGTTACTACACTATGAAATTATAAAGTAAAATCTGTGTACACTACTGAGCATGCCCTGTATCACAAAAACTGCCAAACACTTAAAATACCTAATTGCCAAAATTCTGGAAAACATTATTTCTATTCATCTAGAATAAAAATGCAGACAGCTGGAAAGTGAGAACATTGTCAGGGTAACGGGAAATGGTAGGAGAGAACAGAGTTCTGAAGGTGGTACACACCTCCCTTTACGCCACGTGTCACTGAATGGACTGCAAATGCCTCAACTGCAAGCCCTCACAGGATTTTGTCTCTATTGCATTGATAATGATAAAAAAGGAAGACAATACCCTTATAGAATGTTGGACGGACAGTGTGCATGACTGGGGAGGTTGCAAAAAGGGTTTCTGAATATCCTTCACCATCAGAGATAGTAGGAAAGAAAAAATAAAGAGTAAAACCACTTTGCATCGAAAAGTAACATTTAAATAATACAGTATAATCTTACCTGTTAAATGAATAACACATGCACACTCTAAGTTCATGCAGGATTCAATTAGTTCTACTTGTTAAAATAAAAAACAGCTAAATGATACACATGTATTTGAAAGCAAACTGAAGTATGTGTGTACTGACACCTTTACTTTCACAGAACATTTCTGAAATGAGCTTCATTAATGTTAATGAATTCACAGCACCTTTAGACATTGGAACATTAGACATCAGATATTGGAAAGCCAATATCAAAATACTCTGATGTGAAGGACACAAATCACTAGAATGCAAGAAGCTGTTCATTTTAAGGTACTGTGTCTTACTGTTGACATTCTTGTTAGACAAAAGTACTTTTCACAGATACGCCTAATGCCCACATCTATGAGAAGTACTTCACTCTTCAGCATCCTGTAGTTAGCCACTTCTTTGCTCCTACCTTAATTCTTTGTTGTCCGTTAATGCTTGTTACAAATGGACATATATTTCAGTATTTTTCTTTGCCTAATACTAATCAAAAATAGATTTTAATAGTTCTAATAGTGTAATAGTGCAGATACAAAGCGGATGCTTCTCAAAGGTATGAAATTAGTTTTTAATGAAAACGCCTCACTCAGTTTGCCACTGACTTTTTGTATTCTACTAAAAATATCTTCTTTTTTAGAAACAACACCAAAAATACTTCGCAAAGGACCAGGAAACATCAGAGGTAAAAACTTAGTCTCAGTAAAGACAAATGGCAGGATTTCAATGGCTTCACCTACGTGAGAAAATAAAATGGGCAAAAGCCTGTTCTTTTATCTATGTACTTAAATTATTTTCTCCTCAAAGCAGCATGGCTTTGTCCATATGGCTGACTGGAAGCAGCTTCAAGTGAAATTCAAAGAGAAAATGGCTTACTTTGGCATCATAAAATAAATAGATTTGTATACAAGCCCCTAGCACAGACTAAATAATGAGTACCATGTCTAGAAAACTATAGTTTCTACGTTTTTTTTAAATACCGAAATGATGCAAATTCCATCAATTCTCCTGAAAATGTATTCTCATGCTCACAAACTTTCACAATATCAGACTTTTCATCCCCATACTTGCATCAAATTTTTCTTAACTCTATTCCACTAGTACTCACTCAAATCTTTGATCTGTATTAAACTCATTACTCCCACGTTTGATGTCACTGCAGGTAAGTTGTGCTTATATATTTTACATATGATTTCTTTCACCAACCAAAAATAATAAGGAATATAATATTTAAATAATAAAGAATATATTCATTCCTTGACTAAAACTACCTTCACAAAATCAAATAGAATGCATTAGATTTAAAAAAAGCCATCTAGGTTACTATGTCAACAACAATACCCCTAAGATATACCAGAGCCAGAGCTGTCTACGGGAAATATAGCATGTAACCATATACACTATGGTAATGCAAGGGGATTAGATTCTGCTTCTCTGTGCCACTTGAAGGTAGCGAGAGGAAAGAATAGCACGCTCTAAATTTAGAGAGGTGCAGAGTCGGAGATTGCAGACAGGATATATAAACTTCCTTCCTCATTTGCACACAGGAACAGGTGTCTGTTACAATCAGCATCTAAGCATTTGTCCTGTGCCAAGAAAACAACTGGTTTGTATTCTAGATATGACTTTGTTTTGTTTCATTAAATTGTATTTTCTCAAACCCGTATTTTCCTGGATTTTGCTCTTCCCCTGAAGATGTCTAATTAGCAGCACAACTGTATGACTGATATTTGTCACTAATATTAAAGACAGAAGAAACTCTTCGCAATTATCTGTGTCAAACTCTTGCAAAGAGATGTCACGCAATTACACCTAACTTCTTCCTCCTCATGCCTGAGCACTTGGGGATGAAGAAACTGTCTCATCTTGTGTGAAAGACTCCAGATGACAGACAGATTATTTTATCTTGTGTTTTGGGTTTCTTTTTCCATCTCCAATTTCCAGTTTCTGCTCTGATTAAAGAGTTGCCTGCTAGATTAAAGACCCAATATCTGGTGAATGCCTTTCTGTCCTATGACTGCATATAACAATTAAGTTTGCTCTGAAAATTACCTTCACCTCTTGGTGTCTCAGTTTCTAAATCCTCTCAAGTAACCTATTTATGCTTACATTTATCAGATTTACTCTTATCTGATTCTTACCAACAGCTGTTTGTATAGATTTATCCATGTTTAGTATTTGGTCAGGTTTAAGTTGTGTTTTTTTCCTATTGAATACAGTGCACCAAGAACTTTGTTCAATAGCACATTTACGTTCAAAATCATTATTTTTGTAATTCTTCCTCTTTTCACTACTGCTTGACCTAATTTTTCAGCATGCCTGGAAACTTTTAGTTATGTCTGTTAAATGTGCCATATTTGCAACATGAATACACACATAAGAAGATAAAAGATGGCTGATGGATCCTGAGGTGATGAAAGCCTAGAGTCGAAGTAGTTACAACGTTCAAAACTTGTCTCCAATCTACCCAGACTCTTGTCTTCTCAGTCAGCACACCTCTAATTATAATTAACCTCTTAGTTCTTCAATATGTTTCCCAGCACTGTTCACAAATGCAAAATGTGTAATTGTCAGTTGGCAGAAACTCTCAGCGTGTGCAAGCGCCAGTTGGTAAAAAGGGGGGCAGAAAGCTTTGTTTCGGGGAGCAGGGCTTTTTCAGTCGCGGAGCACGGTGCTCTCTTTATCTGTAACCATGCACGACGCTGTGCAGCAGCACTGACAAAAGCGTCGCTCTAAAACTGATGGGAATGGATTGTTAATAAGTTACGGTTTTTATACAGACCGACTCTCATTCAGCTACCTCCAGTAAATTAAGCTCTTTTAACCATGCTACAATACAATGCAAAATTTAGCTGGCAGGTCTGAGTATGGTTCCGTTCCTGTAGTGAGATATGGTATACAAGCTGCTGCCAACTGTTGAGAACAAGGCCGAGGCTCAAAGTAAAATTTTCCTTTCTTTTCAAATTAATCCCAGTGCTTTTTTAGTGGAGTTTTTTTGTAGAGTTGTATTTAATCTTCCAGCCTTTCAAGAACACAGTTCCTCCAAGTGACACAGTTACACTTGGGCTGCAGATTCAATAGAATTTAGTAAGACACAACATGAGATATGAATGGATTTTAACAACAGAATAGGTACTCTCTCTCGAGATTTAGTTCAGCAGAACAATAAATGAAATAATCCCCAAAGTGACTAAACTTAAGGAATTTTCGTGGGATTCACCTGATAACCCAGAAAAAATGGCAGGTAAGTGACAAGCACACATTTGAAGGTTGGTGTCAAATAGAAAAAACACCCTGCAAAGCAGTACATCATAGAAAATTAGCTAAAATGCATATATAAAAAGAAAAATTCAAAGGAAAAAAACCCATAGCCCCACATAGGAAAAGATGAAGGAAAAAGGTGATATATTCTGCCAGAGACTGTAAGATACCGAGAAGGGTTTTGCTTTTGTTTGTTTTTTAACCTACAACTTTTACAGTATGAAATTCAAGCCCTGGTATAACAGTAGGAGTGAATTCTATTTCTGGCAGTAAGATACGGGCATTAGTCACTTCTAAGATTATTTAGGCCATTGCAGGAGCATTGCCGTAGTGCAAGAAATAAGGAAGACAAAGAAATGCAAGAAATCATTTCACTGATAAACATTGAGCGTGGCATGGATTTTGCGTGACATCTATGAAGTGAAAGATATTTGCAGAAATTTTTGCATTGCAATAATCATCATTTTCTCTAGTTTAGCATGCAAAGCATCTTCATTGTTCCCAGTAGACTTAAAAGAGGACAAAACAGTGGTTCTGCATAGCAGGCTGTACTGAAAGAATCACATAGATACATCATGGAGAAGTCCACAGGGAGAGAGCGGCTGAAGGAGCAGTACAAAATTACTATGATCAACTTGAAAAGAAAAAGCAGCATGAACTTGTTAGCCAAGAATATGGAGACACTATGTGAAACGATTCAAAGAGGCAGGGAAAACAGATGGTGGGCAGGAGAAATGATTTAAAGAACAGCATTTTGTATAGAACAAAGAAAACAGAGATGATCCGATCTTCTACAAAAGAGATCAGAGATACGAACTCAGCTGAGAATGATTTCTAGCCTACAGTGAAGAGCTACATATTGGAGATTCAGTCAGAAAAAAAAAGAATACTTTCAAACCCAGGGGCTGACCACTTGTTTTTCTCTCTTGCAACGAAAGTATTTTTGTCAATAATACTTGAGATGTGAAGTTCACATGAAGAAGGCAGACTAGACTGAGAAACTCATTGACAGGAAGCGTCAGGTTCAATTAAAGGTAACTGTGATCTCACAACCTTACTTTAACTGCAGTTCAGGACTGCCAGCTACCCGTGTCTGTGTGCACGCAGACTACAAGACATTGCTTTCAAATTAAAATGCTGACTAAATCAAAAAGAAACTGAAAAGTGAAACAAGAAGGCTTGTGAAATGTAAAGACTGGCATATCGTGCCATGACTCCCTACACTTCAGCTTACCACAAACACAATAATGAGCCCCTGTGACTGTTTATTTTAATGAGCAACTTTCATTTCCACCACTGGTCAAGTTTCTATTCTGTTCCTTCCTCTATAGTCCAGTTATTTAAAACTTCTAATGGAAAAGAGTAGTAAAGACTTGACTCCAGTGACCATCTGAGTCACTTTCCAGCTGCTACTATCATTATTTTATATGTAATCAGGTTCTTATTCCCCAATTTTGCTCACACCTTTGTTACCTCATGCCTGTCATTAGATGTCAATACATAAATGGCAATATCAATGCATACTCCTTATCTAATACCGGGTATACTACATAATCTTTTACATACACAGTTTTCAGACGCATTTAGAATACAGGTTGCTAGAAGAAAAACAATTATTTTTTTCTTTGTAGTGCCATAATTTGATGAAATTTAAGTCATTTATAACATCACAGTATTAGAAAGGAAAAAAGATAGTGCAAGTCAAATAGGAGTATCAACTACAACAGGATAGCTTGCCTATCTAGTAAAATAATGTGTCTTGTGATTTACTCGTGTGGGCTTGTGAGAGAATGACATGGATCTCCTCTGTTAAGTTTCCCTTAGAGAAGGAAAACTAAATTCTTGTCATTTGCCAAGATCCACTGCATTTCTGCTATTTGCTTCAATGGCTCTGTTTGTCTAAAGAACTTTTTCATTAGGATGGTGCCCATATTACAGGGAGACAATAATTTCCTCCTTTTATTGCCCCCTCCCCCATTTGAATAGAGCTTCTAAGTTTTATTCCAGCTATAGAAAAAAAATGATTCCTTTATCTAAATCCCTTAGCCTTGACCTCTATTTCATGTTTTCATCTAAATTGTTATTTTACCTTATGGGAAAAATGCATAAAACTTGCTTCTCTACTTATTGGTCTAGAATATACTGGATATCTTTACTTAACACCAGTATAGTCATTATAATCACACAAACTCAGTTGGGACAAATATTAAAAGCGTCAAGTGTAGCAGTAAGCAGACCGGTTACTTTCATTGTTCTTAAAGTAATAAAAGACACGCCTGTCTAAAAAGATGGTAAAAGGCATATGGTATCAAGAGACAGGGAATGTACTTTGGAACTACAATAAAAATATTGAGACACTCTAAGATCCTTAGATTTACCATAGCAGTATTTCCCTCTGCCCTGTAATACATAGTTGTACTCTGAGAAGTGAAGTATGTCCCAAGTTGCACAGCTTGCCCAGGTTTAGATGATTTTAATTCCTCCAGGACCTTGTGTCTTATGTTTCTGACTGGCTAAGAGGCAGGTCTCCAGGGGCAGCCAGCCAGTAGAAAACACCAAGTACAGAAATTTCAGTGCAATTTAGGCTGGCTGAATCTGGGACCTATTGTCTTCTTTACTTCCAAGATGAATGTGCTCAAACGAAAGAGAAAGGGTAATTACATTTTTCTGGTAAGTTCTGCCCTTCAAGATGAAAAAATGGAGATGTTTTTGATAGATCACAAAAAAGTTGAGAATATCTAAATTTCAATTTCTCCTTGGTTTGGCTTTGGGTCCACAACAGTAAGAACTGTATATATGTACAGGCCCTCCTGCACTTAATGGAGGAGTAAAATTCACTGCTGGGTACGGCTTCTTCTTGAGTGGGCTGAGTATTTCTGTCTTCCAAATCCACCCATTCATGAGACCAAATAATTTGGCACTTGATCTTGATAATACGATCCTCCTTTTCCTTCCTCATAGCCCCTGACCAGGAGCGAAACAGTTAATCACGTTAATGTAAGTAACCACTGAGCACATTCATCTCAGACCTGCAGCAACTCAGATGTCCTAACAGATGTCATGGCTTTAGTTCCATCCTGTTTGCAGTTCCAAGGTTTTCTTTGCAATTATAAGAGCTAGATGCTACAGGAATATGGGAAAACTTTGAAACCATAAACGGCATGGAACCAAACGAAGACATCTGCTTAGTTTTCAGAGAATCTGAGATGACAGCTCTGAAACG
Organism: Anarhynchus alexandrinus; assembly: GCA_008711295.1. Lineage (NCBI taxonomy): Eukaryota > Metazoa > Chordata > Aves > Charadriiformes > Charadriidae > Anarhynchus > Anarhynchus alexandrinus. Next base: position 881,953 of record VUYV01000069.1, read on the forward strand.
TGAGCTGCTCCAGCTGATCTTACAAATAAGACACTTTCTACTAGCCACAGACTGTGATATGGCTATAATTAGACCTCAGTTTCACACAGAGAACCCATTTTTCCTTGCCTGAGTTTTTATAGTCAGCTAAAAAATAATGAGAACTTAATTTACATTTCTGCTGTTAATGTCCAGGACTACAAGCCAGTTTGATTGTGCCAATCTGTGCTGACTTTTCAGCTACAACTAGTCTAAAAAACAGTGGGAAAGACTTGCCATTAAAATAAATCCACAACTCTATACACTCACCAGAAATGCAACTGATATTAGAATATACTTATGTATATACATATATACAATATATGCACAGATGCATGCATACATACATATATATAGTCTGACTTATACCATACTGTGTGAATTAAGTTCTTTTTTGTGGCTATTATCATTCAAAACACCTGATCACCAAGTGGAAAGAAAATATATGTAAAACAATTTATGCTTCTTGTAAAAAAATGTTGGGTATTTGATGTACAGAGTTTGATTTGGGACCTTTATGGTCTGAGAATCTGAAGCACAGATGTTCATTAGTGTTAATGACATCTGTGTGATAAAATGACACATATATATAGAGACACCTCTCTGACTTACAGCTACTTAACAGTCCTCAGGACAATCACTGCTTCTGCCAGAAAAGGTATCAAAATTCGTAAACACTGTGTGCAAAAATGTGAACAACACCTTGTTTGACAGAAGAACTGCATCATAAAGAACAAAATATTACTGAATTCAAGAATAAGGAAGATAATATGTTTCCCTCACTGAAATATCCTCAAGTGCTCACTCACAAGATCTGTGAACCTAAGACAGCAGGAAGCCATTTGTCTGTATATTCAATCTGATACTCGAACTGAGACGTATACAGAGGGTATTGTCAGTCATCTGCCTCCTATGCACAGCTGGCTTGCAAAGAAATAAATGTGATAAATGGGTAGCATTAATCAGCCGTGGGAAAAAGAACGCACCTACTTTTTTAAAACAAAAAAAGCACATGGCACAGGCAGTGAAAAAATCTCCTTTGCAAAAGTGCTGTTTTTTCTACTCCAGCTAATCAGTGCTAGTGCACCTGGATCCTGAATATTTATGACACTGACATACATCTGCTAAATGTTCAGAAATAATTAGACTTTGCTGAAGAAAAGCTAATGAATTCCCCTGGAACTCTGTGGCAAAATAAACAGATGAAAGGTATTAATAAGCATTCTGGATTCTTTTTTTAAAAAAATAAAACAAAACAAAATAAAACCCACAAATGTTTTCTTCCAGCACTGCTTAATACTTTGTATAGTAATGTGTACTCCAAGATTTTCTGTCCTTACCACTCAAATTTCCCCATTTGCAACACTGCAAAATCCACACATTAACAAATCATGCAGTTTGATTTTACCTTTGCCTGCACCTACAGCAGGACGGAGAATACCAGCTTTAATGGAGGAAAACAAGAACAGGAACACTATATAATTAGATACAACACCAAAGGGAACATACATATATAATTTCATTATAAACCAGAAAAGCATGCAGACTAGATAAAATGTACTAATTCAAATAAATTAGAAACCATCCACTTATGCTGAACACTGACAGACTATTACAAGACAAAAATTAATATACATGCATTTAAAAAGTTTTATTGCTCATGCTTGTTATGATTCAGGATTTAAAATAAATGTCGTTCATATGCAACCTTAATACACTATTAGAGAAATTGTGTTGTGTACCAACTCATCTATGGCAATTCCAACAAACTATAATTTTACTAAGCATAAAAATATATGAAAAGATGGTATCAAGATGGACTTTTAATATTAAGATGTGCAGAATCATAAAAGGCTTTCCCCCCAAATTTTGCCTTTGCTTTGAATTACTATCATTTTATTAAGCTTTCATATTTAAATAAATAACACCTTCAACAAAAGAACTGCAAAAATCAGAGATCTAGAATGGCTATAAATGTAAAAATCAATAGTGACAGAAGCGAACAATATGTTCAAGAGTATTTAAATATTATACAATGTCACCAGTTACTTGGGGCCATAGACGACAAATTCATTTCTGCAGCTTTTTTGAAGTTACAGTTTTTGCCAGCTCTGTGAAAAAAGTTTAAACCTCACAGAAGCTGTTGCATACTTCAAAAGAGAAATAATTTCCTCTAGCCATAAAGCTGCATCGCTTCGGTATTGTTCTCTGTGACCAAAGCAGGTCAATGAAGCAGAATAGGTGAATGAAAGACCACCTGAAATGTAAAGTTACATGAAAGTTTGAAGCCCAAAAAGCCGAAGTCTTAGATCTTGTAAGTTTATATCAAAAGAAGGGGCTTTACACCTCTTTTGGGGCTTCCACTACAGTAGAAATGCTTTGCACATATTTTCTTAAAAACTATTTAAAATCTTTTATTAGTGTATAATACAGTTAGGAAAGCTCTAGAGAAAATTTCACTAGGGGCTATTTCCTTAATGGAAGGAAGTAGCAGTAATATTTTAAATAAAATTTGTAGTGGTTTTTAAACTCAATGGGTTTTCTTTATACATACCCATCTTACCTTCATCCATAATTGTTACTGCTTCCTCGGTTATTTGACCTCCTGATCCAACTGAAGTTTGCGCATTAAAGTAAAACTTGTACCGTGTGCTGTAATTTAAATTTTTTAATATCAAGCTGCTCTCGTTGGCAGGAATTCTTATCTCTACCAAGGGACCTAATTCATGTGTGTTGTTAACTGTTGTTACAAGAAAAAAAAAAAGAAGTTAGTTAGCAAAATTGCCGACGTTATCATTGTGTTAAAAAAGGCTTTTTTGTTTGTATTTATTTGTTTTGTTTGTCTGCTGCATTGTTCATTTAAGGTTTTATGAATGATAATCTACAGTTTCAAAATAGTCACATTTGTGTAAAAAGGATCTATGCAAGGGGCCAAAATTCAACAGGGAGATAGGAAACACCTGTAAGTTTTTTAAGTTCAAGTTCCATTCTTGTAAATACCTGAATCCAAGGCAACTGAGTCCACATCAAATCATCTGAAGTTACACACATCTGAAACACTGATCATTAAAAATATCCGAAACTCTAAACTAGCTACCTTGTAATAAATTCAGTATGCTTAGGAAAAAAAATACTGAAGTGACTTGTATCTAATGCCAAGGAACAGTGGAAGTTGGTAAGTGGAAGAAAACAAACTTCCTTAACCTGTTCCATGCTCGTGAACCTCTTAATTCCCAGTGCGACTGCTGACAAATTTCTGGGCAAGTAAGCAGTGGCATGGGGATCCTAAAGAAGTGATTTATATAGCTCTGATAAGAGTAAATGGCACATTTATGATTTTTTTCATTTTAAAATTAAAGTACCATGAAAATTGAAGAAGCAGACAGCAATATAATTGGATGTATTTTGATCTAATTCTAATGATATTTTCTCTGCAGTTAGAAGATAGGATTTCTAAGTGGTAGTATCTTGCTTCTAACTTGGCTGTCAATTATATGTAGGACTTCACCTCCATCTTTCTGTGAAGCATGGTTTGAAGAAATAAAAGTAATGGAAAAACGCTGACCTTGTACTTGAACAAGTGAAGTTTTCTAAATATCATAGTTTTCATCTATACTGTCACAAATACATTAATCTTTTCCAAACTTGACATCTACAATGCAATCATATCTTTTGTAACATACTTTTTTCTTAATAAAGGGATTGCTATTTGGTAGACATATTGTCTAAGTTAGAGTTATATAGTCTTAATTAACTTACTTGGCTGAAACTTCAGTATATATGATGTCAAAACACCATTTGGATGGGTAGGTGAACCCCACTCCAGAGTCAGAGAATCCAATGTTGGGTTAGTAATCTTCAAAAAGGAGGGTGAGCTAGGAACTTTTAAGAAGAACACACAGTAAATACAAAGTACATTAACTTAAAACAGTTAATGAATTATTTATTCTTAAGATTATTACTGTATTGAGCCAGATCATTATTTTCTAATGTCCAAGATGCAAATTCAGCAATTACACCCTTAGTGTTCTATTTCTGAATATACCACACTTAAGTTTATGCTCTACCTTTCTCATTTCATACCTCCTTCAGGGGTCTTAAATACTTTGTCTGGGCTTGCTGGTCCTTCTCCTTTACCATTAACAACTCTAACATTCAGCTTGTAAGAACTATAGGGCTCCAGCCCTGGCAACATTCCAAAAGTCTTGTTTCCCCTGAAAGTCAAGATCTTTTTTTCTACATGCCGCCTACTCCTTCTGGATAGACTCTGCACTTTCCAGTAGTAAACCTAAAGACAAAAGAAAATCTACAGTGAGTGTTTAGGTGTTCTGATTTTACAAACTCTAAGCTTTTTGATGAGTATCCATGAATTATAGGTATGAATAACTGCGATTTTAATAAGTTCAGGTGAGAAACAGCATAGAGCTTTCCTGCTCCAGAAACAGACCTTGTCCAGAAACAGTTATGTCTACACAACCAGGTGAAGACTACCACCTGCCAGTTCTGCTAATGCTCAAAGCCAGTTTAACACAAGTTCTGGTTTGGAACTGCATTAATGTGTGATGGTTCTCACGTTAGCAAGTCCATCTGAGAGGCAGGGCTCATTCATACCGTCCATTCTCGCAGTAAGACGTCTACACAGCTTCCAAAGCAGACCTGCACTTTGCCACTTTGTTATGTCCCACACCTGACTACTATTCCCTGTGATGTGGAAGCCAAGTAGGTATTTTTAAATGGGAAAGAAACCAAAAGATTTGTCTGGGCTGGAAAAATATACAAGTTCTGAAAGGACTCTGAGATTACAGTCATGGAATGATCTCCACCTATAGACAGGAAGACTATTCCTCCATTTATGTGACAACTAGATCAGACTACAAAGTTGATTCTGGTGTCCTATTTACTGATTAAATTTCTAAGAAACTACAGATGAACCTCAGAGGTAATTACCTTGTCTGCACTCTCTTTACTACACAACCTCTCTACCATGATATCTGGAAAGATATTAACAGTTGCCCCTACAAAGACTTGTGTTACTCCTAGGATTATCACCTTCAAATACACCATTGTTCATTTTTCACGGCATAATTTTCATGCATGTATGATCACACACTAAAACAGATAAAGCAATGTAAATGGGTAAAATTCTCGTTCCATTTAAGCCAACTGCAAACCACATCTTTAATTAAGGAAGCTGGGATTTCACATATGGATTCAAAAAAGGGAATGCTTAAGACTTACAAAGTCCAACTAGGTAGCTTATAAAGCAATGTTATACTAACACCAGCTTTCTATAGCTAACAACATATCATTTCACTCTAATCACTGTTAAGTGCCACTGTGTTTTACATGGCTTGAGTTCAGGTTTTTCAACACTGCCAGCTGTCATCCTGTAGCTCTTATCCTACCAGCTAGGGTAGAAAGCCATTTACAAGCTAATAAAAGCTTGAAGTGTTGGTACTATTAGTATAGAAACTCATCAGGAATGGTTCATGATATTTTAAGAACTGTTAGCCAGTAACTTTTCACAAAGCACATTGTTAGAGCTGGGTCATCACTTTTCACAAGCGAGGCTGAAATTAAAAGAGAGCTTTAATAAGCTGGGTTTGATAAACAGTGATTTGGAGGAGGAATATGACAGTAATTGTATTTTTCACATAGTGTATGGTATAAACACTGAATTCATAAGAATAACAGGAAAAAATGGCAGCAGTAACAGTGAAAAGAATGAATTTAAGAATTTCTTCTTAGGTTTGAAATGCTTTATAGTACCACAGTATACCAAGTAATAGCTAGATTAATACAAGAGCAAAATATGAGTGATGTGCTGTAGGCTGCTGCTAGTTAGATGTCTTCCTGCTTTGTTCATACATTTGTCTTCATGACATGACTCTTTAGGAAAATACCCCTCTCTTTATTAAGAAATGAGTCCCTAATGCAACACTGCATATCGGACTACTGTCTAAAATAATTGTATTAATTAGGAAAGCCTGAGTTTGCTAGCAAGATTTTGCTGATGTGTTTAAAAAGAAAGTCATGTGCTTTGTAAACTATGTCAATAACTAAGACACTTAAAGTGTACTCTGCATCCATGAAAAGTTTTCAGCTGGTATTCAGAGAAAGCTTTATAACAATAACTATGCACTAGGTCTTAGGACTTGTCATGCCTTCTCTAGTTTTTAACCTATTTTAGCTTGATTTAGCTGTATCTGCAAAAATTATTTAAGAACTTTTGCTGCTTCTGCAACTTATTCAAGGATATACCATTGTCTCATTCATCCTAGCCAAAACAGCAAAACTACTCAGTGGTCAGGTCTGTTGTCAATCCTGTGGTCTTGAGCTTGTTTTATTTATGATTATTAACTAACTTATTTTAGCTTTAGTTTTGCTTGGCTTTGTATAATTGTGTGGTTCTCCTCCCCATAGAAAAAAAAATCGTACTGTATACAGAGAAGGACTAACACACCAAACAGAAGTAATCATGGCATGACTAACCCCTTTGACCAAGTGGAGAGGAAAGTGTGTGGCCCACTAGCAAAAACAGGATAGAAAAAAACCCTCAGAGATTCGAAGTCTGAGCAAAAAGAAATCTCCATCTAAACTTGGAATGATCACAACTCACTGTAACCATGCCTTTGACAGGTGAGAACACCTGATATGGGCAGATGTTTGTGTCTATGGATTCTTTTGCGTTACTAATAATCTTTAACAGAAATTTTGTGATTTGGACTATGAGCATTAGCATTGCTGTAACTGGGTTAATAATAAGCATTAACTTCACTAAATTCTAACTCTTTAATCCTCACATAATGGACATTTTCTTTTGGTTGCCCATTTGTCTGTGACATACCCGGTTGATATGAGGTTGTCATCTAACAGATAAACATCTAAAAGACTGGGAAGTCCTGTTTCTCAGCCAAGTTTATTATCTAGGGCAAAGCACCACACTAATTACAAATACTTATGCTAGCTTAAGAACTAGCTTAAGTCTCTCTGGATGGTGGCATTTTGTGCCAGGTAAGTGACATTCACATACCAGGAACTCACATTCCTGTGGTAACTGAAGTTCAGTTTCAATACTCTTAAATGCTAGTCCTCCATTTTATAAGTATGATGTACATTTATTGTCCTTCAAATATTCTTTAGTCTTTTCATTTTTCAAATACTTATTCTTTCTCCTTTCATTTAAATAGAAGTAGTTCGAATTAGTGTGTCTTATGAAGTAACCTATTTTGGGCTGTGTAACTAGTCTGTTTTGTTAGAATGTATTCATTAGTATACTTGTAGAGGAGCAAAGAAGTGATGATTTTTTATTTTCTTCTATTGTTGCATAGGAAGTCAGTATATCCTCTCATTCCACTCCTTCCACAACCAGTCTACCATACTTCTGCATTTTCCGCTCTTGATTTTCTTCTGATAGGCTTCTAGTGCAACCCCTGAAGCATCTTTTGCCATCAGATTTTCCCTGTCCTCCAGGGACACCAGTTCCCCCAGTTTCTAACCTTGAAGTCCTTCTGTCTCCCATTTTCTATTAATTGCAGTCTTTTGTCTCCAACACAGCCTTCTCAGCTATCATCAAGACCAGCACATTATCTTACACTGAGCTTCCTTCAATTATATGTACACTCCAAATTGTCTGCTATTTCCTATCTCCTTAAACTGAGTTTTTAAACTGAGCTTTTTCCTAGCCTCAGAAATACACAGTACCCAGCGTAAAGAAGGGCAACAGCATCCTGGCCTGTAGCAGGACTACGGAAGTGATTGTCTCCCTGTACTTGGCACTGGTGAGGCCCCACCTCAAGTACTGTGTTTGGTTTTGGGCCCCTTACTACAGGAAAGACACTGAGGTGCTGGAGTGTGTCCAAAGAAGGGCAACAAAGCTGGTGAGAGGTCTGGAGAACAAGTCTTATGAGGAGCAGCTGAGGGAACTGGGGCTGTTTAGTCTGGAGGAAAGGAGATTGAAATGAGACCTTATCATTCCCTACACTACCTGAAAGGAGGTTGTAGAGAGGTGGGGGTCAGTCTCTTCTCTCAAGTTACAAGCGAGGAAACAGCCTCAAATTGTGCCAGGGTAGGTCTAGGATGGATATTAGGAAAAAGTTCTTCACAAAAAGGGCTGTCAAGCAATGGAACAGGCTGCTCCCAGAAATGGTGGAATCACCATCCCTGGATGTATTTAAAAGATGGGTAGACATGATGCTGAGGGACATGGTTCAGTGGTGGTTTTGGCAGTTGTTAGGCTGATGGTTGGACTCGATGATCTCAAAGGTCCCTTCCAACCTACACGATTCTATGATTCTATGATAAGCTAGCAAGTGGCCAGTTACACAGAATTAAAGATGTGATTAATCATATTATGGCAGAAGATGAGTAATCTTAGCATTAGCCCTAGAAGAGACTCCTACAGAAACTATTTCTCCTCATCTTTTAAATATCCTTTTGGAATAAGATCTGTAAAACTATTATCATTTTATCTATATAACGTGTGCAAATTTAATTGCAAACATACCATTTTTCTTCAAGGACACTGTCACAGGAGGCTAGTACTACAAGGCTGGAACATTGCTGAAGTTTAAATGAATTCTATCAATGCTGCTGTTCTTGTCAGCAAAATTTCTGATCTCACCAAAAAGCAAGGGTCCTCTTATATGTCAGTTACTTCAATCTGGATAGTCTCATATAGGAAGAGTGATCTATTTTAAGAAACGAGGAACAGAAAGCTTTTGACTGCACTTACTTTGTACCCTTGAAGATGTCCCCGGACAGTTTTTAGTGGAACTGGGTCCCAATGCACCTTTGCTAATGTGCTGTTAACAACATGAACCTGCACATTGCCTGGAGCAACCATTGGCACTGTGTGGAAAGGATGCAACAAGCACCTAGTTAGAATGAGACACTACCCGAATATCGCATTCAAGGAGAATGTTAACATTTTCTCCAAATTACTTAATTTTAATTAAAAAATTAAACTACTATCCTCCTTTTTCAATATTTTAGTATTTTAAATACCCATTTAGGTTACACATTTAGTTGCTTTTAACTAGTACAAATGAGTCAAACTACAAAACTTACAGTCTTCCCCGGAATGTCCAATCACCTCTGACGGCTCTGGTGCATATCCTAGGTCATTTAAAGCTTGTACTTTTATTTCATAGGGAACAAAGGTTGGTGTACCAGACACAATATATTTAGATACATTTGCAACTATAACAGATGTCCATTCATCATCAACATCTTTCTGACGCCAGCTGACTTTGTACTGAAGCCCTGGTCCATTAGACTGAAAACCTTTTAAAGACTGAAATGAAAAGAGTAAATGAAATTCTTTTAAAAATATTCTGAAACATCTGAAAAATCCAAAGTCACAAAGGAAATATATTGATTCTTCTTTAGAATTTTACTGAAAAATTACCACTGTGTTCTGTGACAGAGAAGCTCTGCTGAAATTTCTAAGCTGTGCAATTTAGCTTTTACAAGAGGCCAGTTCAGTTGCTTTTCATTCATTAGTAAAAATCACACTGAACGGTGACTGGCTAATTCTCATGCAACCATACGTTGTGATTTCTGTATACTTATTTTGTTTTCAAATATTTCTAAAAAAGTGGAAGAGGGAAAAACAGTCTTACACTAACTCCCTATAAACAGTGTTCCCTAGACAATGTTTCTTGCCTGGGCTGGGAAATTGGTTTTACACAGCTCTCCTTGAGCTCCTGTCACGAAGGTAAGGGCATGATAGAGAAAACTTTTCCACAACAGTTTTTTAGTTGAAGAGTGCACAGTGATTTAGTTTATCACAAAAGTTGTGGGTAGAATTAGGATTCACATTAGAATTCATTCTAAAAATAAGACTCTACTTGAGATAAACCACAATTTACATATTTAAGTTCTCCTACGTTGGCAGCAAAACATCCTGTATTACCAAATTAATGGCTTATCTTGAGAAATCACTCAAGGAAAATACAGCACCTTATTTTTATTTTTTTTTCCATAATGCATGCAGCTTTTCCCTGAAAATGAAGACATGAAATGTCTGGATTTTAGTCTTTTTCAAGAATGTTTTAAGCAAGCAACACATTGGGTATTCTCATAGCATATTCACAGATCATTATTATTTTCTTAAAAAATGCTACTCACAGACCTGAAAACAAACAAATGAAACCAAACTTACCTCCCATGTTATTACCAAATTATCAGGTTCTGAGCCTATCCCTTGTACATTAGAAGGATTTTCATCAGGGTCTAAAAATAAAATATTTACATGTGAACAAGAATGACTGCTGTTTGCATTCCAAGCAAATTCAACGCCATTCATAGTATAAATCAATCACTGGTAAGCGGGAATAGTTATTTACTTGCAGATTTAGTCAGGTACTGTTCAGATGGTTCACTCGGCTGACTTCTGCCAATCTCATTGACAGCTATCACACGGAATGAGTAGTTGACATACGGAGACAACTTCAACTGTACAGTTGTCTGAGTTCCAGGAACTTCCGTCTGGTAATGCCATACCCCTGGTTCATGCAGCCCATCTTCATATTCAATCACAAAGTCTGCAAAGAGAAAATGAATCCAATTTTATGTCAAAACTTGCAACACCTTCCTAGATCACTGTAAGCATTTCTGAATGAGCTAATCAGAAGGGAGTGATCCAATCAACGTTTTTAAAAATCATGGAAATTGAAATGTAAGTACATAAAACAGAACACAGATCTATAATGTGGATCTCAAAAGTACTGCCGAGGTAGAAATATAATAGAAACACTCTTACTTTTATTCTTTGGTATTCTCACTAATGCAGGTACCTCTCAGGTAACATGTTATTTATTACAAGAGCTCTCTCTCAGGTACTGGATTTTAGTGTAACAGGAACCCTTGAACTATCACAGCAAGAAAGTGGGACAAGATTGGAATTTTGATGTAAAAGTAATATTTGGCTGACAAATATATTGGTCTTAGTTGTATCAAGCTGACAGTAAGTAGTACCTGTAAAATATTAAAAGTCTGAGCATTTCATTCTCCCCAATGAGACTGGCTTATTGAAGAACTATCTAAAGTCAAGAACCAGTACTTGAGGAAGGATTTTGAGAGCACTTCTCAGTACCTTCAAATTAAGTCAAGGAATGTACGTTCAGAAGCTAAATTTCTTGAGAGTTATCTGTGTGAACATTATGATAATTACAGTTAAGACCTTATAGAGTATATAACCTTAGGGATAAATAGGTTTGTGGAACTCCAAAAAGAAAATCATATTCATTATCAAAGACAAAAGGACATTTTTTTTCAGCTGTGAAACAAAAAAGCTGCTCTTAGGAATGAAATACAAATTTTGAACACTTAAGAGGAATTGTTAGAATACAGCAAATAAATGGGAGAAGAATGCACAGTCTGAGTATATTCCATGGAACCTTAAGTTTAGATACACGAAATTTACACGGGCATCAAACGTTTGTGTGTCGTGTAACAAGAATTTTCCCTTATCTCATGTACAGGTGGGGACAAGAAGCCAGAATATGACTCAGAATACATCCTGTTTGCATTGCTAAAGAAATTCTGAGGGGCATCTAGAAAATGCTTTTAGAAGAATACTTACAGTACCAAATACAAATAATCCATAAGAGTTCGAGAAGCCAAGGTGTTCAAGAAGTAAAATAGATACGTAGTACTAATCATAGCCTTCTGGACTCAAGGCTTGCAGATTTCATCCTGACCTGGGTAGTAAGAAACACGGAGAACTTGCCCCAAATCACTGCCTGAGTTACAGTTGGTGTTGTGTGCTCAAAGATAAAGATCTTAGGATGGGATGTTTTCCGGATCAAAGTCTTTGTTGAAAAGGTGACTAACTAACCGAAAGCACCAACTAACATTCTGCCTGCAACTGTAGTAGAAAAATTTATAGGACACTTCAAGGAAAAAAATCTATCTGAGGTTTCAGCGAGATTCTAGCATCTCAGCCATATTACTTGTGTAAAGAGATCACTCATAATGAAGTCCTATCTTTGAGTCTTGATCTGCATTTTGAAGTGACAGTAGCAGCACCAGCATTAATAAGGTTACTTACGAATCAAATGCCTTATTTTGCAGGCTCTCAGGGGACAACACAGCAATATAAATTGTATCATAATTAAACCCAGCAGTATTTAGTCAGAAGAGTTCAATTTCCAATATCAGAGCACATGCAATATCTCACTTCCAGAAAAACTCTGACATGAGCCAACACCACCTAGTATCATCTCTTTTGAAACAGTGTGATCTCATTCCTATAGAAAGGTAAGACTTGTGTCTTCTGGTTAGAAAAAAAAGAAAAAGCTGATACAAGAATATATGAATAAGCCGTAACTTAAACTCAATTCAACTCTTTACATTAAATTTCTATATATTATATTTTTTAAAGCATATTACTAGTTGATACACATCAGACAAGTCTGAAAATGTAAGACTTCAGCAAAATCCCTTGGTATTTCATTGAAATGCAATCAAATTCTTTGATGTGTTATGAAATTTCTGAAATTCTGTTTTTACAAAACTTCCGTTCCAGATGCCTGATCCTTACGGTTTGTTTTCAGTGTTGATACTGACCAGCATCAGACCCCAGAGAGCAACACTCAGTAAGTTAGCCTAACTCATTCATTCCAAATGTAACGTGTACAGTGGCCTTGGTAACTTATGGCAGTTACTAACTAAAAATACACTGCATAAATAATCAAATAATTACATTAAGTTGCTCATAATGAAAAAGTTGCCCCAACAAATCTTTCTGATACTATTATATTTTGAAAACAAACAGTAACACTCTTCTTCCATCCTCCTAATTCCCCCTCCATCCTCTCTCTTCAACATAAACAAGAGTATCTTTCACCATGTCCTACTGGGAGAAGTAAGAGCATTTAAGATCAATTTCATGTCTCAAAAGTTTATAGATGTTTATTTTCTCTGTCTTATGGACATGCTTTATTCCTTCAACGGTCTGGACTAGAAAGAAACAGAAAAACTGTCTGCCTTATATTTTTGTAAACAGTAAGTTTCTGTATCAGTAGTGATGGATAATCCCTAAAGATATTGGTACTGATGCCATTTCAAATTCATGAGAATTACAAAAGAGGTAATGCAAGATATTAGTAGGTCTCTCCTTCAGAAGCATACAACTAATGAACAAGTCTGCTCTCTACATATTCATAAGACTGGACCTTGTCACACAGAGCTCACATCAGTATCAACTTCTATGTTAACTAGCACAGGGTTTTGGATCAAAAGCCCAGCTCTTTAGGGCAGTAAATAAGTCTTTCTGCTTGGCTGTACAGTAGAGCACATTCAGTGAATTTTTGTTATGTAAATAAATGGCAATTGTAGCGAATAAATTTACCATTCTTCCACACTGCACACAAAATTTATCTCAGAACTCTTTGGAACCTGAGAACAGTAAACATAATGCTGTTAATGTAATGCAATAGATACAAACAAACATACTTGTAATGGGGCTGTTGTTTTCGTCTCCTGGTATCCATGACAGTTCAACGCTTCTTTCCAGCTGGCCTGTCAATTCCAAGTCAAAGGGTGGATTTGGCCGAGCTGTAAATCAAATGAACACAAAGTAAATAATCACACCAGAATATGTAGTTTCACCTTTGAAAAAATCCTTACATTCCAATCAAAAGGATTCCACAAATACAGCAGGGCAGATCTACTCACTTACGTAAGCATGACTTAATGACCATTAGCATGCACTTGTTACAAAACAGAGATAAAATGGAGAACTGATGTATCTGGAAACTTCTGTACATTAACAAGAATCTATATTTGATTTTATCTACGTCTGATTGCACTGTGGTATAAAACATGTGTTGAGATGCAAAGAATTATGAAATCCATGTTCAGTTTATCTTTGAATGATTATGGGTGGTTATCTATTGTAACTAGAAATGTGTAATAAAACATGGAAAATAAAGAAGCATTCACATTAAAGAAGCTTTTCTAGAATCACTACAAATATTTTGCATGTGAATTCAAAACAAGTATAGTTCAAATAGAAACTAATTGCAAGTTACTGTCATTATTTTTTTGCTGTACTTTTAAAAAAACCTGAACTACCATGCAAGCTGTTAATATACATCCTTATAATGCATAAAGATGCAATTGTCCATTCCTAATTGCTCAAAATAATTCATTATATGATTTGTTACACAAAAATAAAGATTAACGGGTCAGTTGATTTAAGAATATCTAAGCATTATCACTGAATGTGATAGGATTTACATAAAAGTGCTTAAGACGCTCATACTTAAAAGTGGTTTTAGGCATATTATATTGCATTTTAAAAGCTAAATTCAGAAATAAATGCTACCAAATTAAAGGCTGTATACTGTCAAATTTAAGACTGTACCTGACTGAAAGATTTTTTGGGGAATTTCAGCTTTAATTTTAAAATCCTTATTAGCAATTTCATCAATCATAAACCAAACTGGTCAATATGGTCCGATCCATTTTATGAGTGAAGTAAAATGAAGACAAACTGAAATAAAGTGCACCAGGCCTACCAAGCTGTCATCCAAAGCAATGTAAAAACATACCATAATTTGGCTGGTGCAAGTTCTTTGATAGTGAATTAGCTTTCAACGAACAGTTGGATTTACCTTTTAGATCTTTCATTTATTACATAACTAATTTGCATTACAGTGCTCTCTATGAGAAAAACATTACCACACTGTAACCAACCTTATTTAAAAATAATTTATCACTGAAAATCGTTTATTCCCTAAAATACAAAGCAACCTGCACTGTTAAATTCCAAAGTCCAGTACTTCAGTAATGGAGCAGTTGGTATAATGGGATGAAACCACACACACACACCAAAAAAAAAAAAAAANATGTTGCACTTTGCAATAGGCAAATGAGAAATATATCTGGCAGATGATGTAGAAAGAGAACTTCGTATTAGTTTACCGTAAGTGATAGCTGGAGTTGGGGGAGCAGCTGAAAAGAACATTAATATAAAGGATTTAATCAGTTAGTAGCCAAAGAAACAGAATACTGTAGGTAGTTAAAGACTATAATTATTAGAGACAAAGAAAAGATTACTTATTTAGAGTAAACGGTTTATTTCAAATAATACATAGATAATTTTTCACTGAAAAGTTATATTAGTCTTCCTGAATATTTTATCAATTTTTTTTTTAATAAAGACAGATCAAGAAAATAAATAAAGCAAGCAAACTTATAAAACCTTCTAAGTAAGCACGAGACGTTTGGCATCTGTCATTCCTGGATAGGCGTAAGATTACAACACAATTTTAAAACACAAGCATACTTGACTTTGAATCTCAGCTCAAACTCAGGTAAGAATCATTCAGGACAGTTACTGAAAACTTTCTTACAAATTGGGAGAAGGGGCAAAGTAACATATTTTACAACAATCTGCAGTTATAGAAACGTAAGAGAGAACTAATTTAAAAAGAAATCCTTGAAAAGTCATACAACCAAGCATGTTCAGTCTTTCTGGAGCATAGTTTAGCTGTAAAGGGGATTCCTGATATAACATATTTATGTTCAAATATTCTGCAGTACGCAATCTACTGTGTTAGCTCAGATGTGATCCAAATAAAAACCCGTACAGCATGAAACTGAATATGCCCTGTAGCTACGGGACCCTTTTGTAAGTAGCTGATTCAAAGGCAAACTTTAGGGTAAGATTATATTTTTAAAAAACTGAAACACATTTACAAATAGGTGACATTTCCTTTGTCCTGTCCTAGAAACCAAAACTATGTTTGTGCTTTTCATTTTAAATCTAATGCTGTTTTCATACTTAACAGTTATTAAACACAGTTCTGCTACCACAAAGTTTGAGAGTATTCTTACCAACAACAGTAAGCACAGCACTTGCTGAAACACTGTCCAGAGTAGTATTAACTATGCAAGTGTATGTTCCATCATCTTTATCAGTTACATTCATAATGGTCAAGTTGTCTTTACCAACTAGAAACCTGCAAATACAATAGATTCAGCCACTGATTTTTCAATAACTGGTACTGTTATAAGAAACTTGCATAAGACATTGTCAAATCCCATATACTTGTGTATTTCAGCAAATTACCTAGACTGCAATGTAAACTATGGGACTGTCAGCTTTTTCGACATTGCTCTTGACCATCTTCCCACAGCAACTATCCTAATGTGCTTTTACTTCCAAATATACTCAAACAACTTTTAATTATCTGTGACTTAGAGCAAAATAGTCTTCCATTATCCCTTTGGCTTCTTATGCCAATTATATTCTTAAAATTGATACATATAGTCAATGTGCACAATTAAATCTTACATTTCATTTTACTTTGAATTCTATCTTAATAGTTTCACCACACTAGGTGAGTCCTTTAGTCACCAAATATGGGATAGTGATGATATCTATCAGTTGCCTTTGGAAAACGTCAATAGGTCAATATGTTCCTTTCAAAGATCAGGAAAGGAGCGGACAAAAGAAACTAGAAAATTAAAAATAAAGGAGAACTATTTTGTCCATACCTTTCATCATCTGGCAGTTCGTCATTGTCCTTCAACCATACAACTGTTGGTAATAAGGTAGAATCATGTTTTATTATACACTCAAATGAAACTTGGCCATATCTCTGAATCACTTTGTATTCTGGCTGTTTAATTATCATTGTTGGATCTGTAATTTAAAATTACTATTAGATATTTAGGAAGTCTGAAATTCTATACTAACCTGTGATGAAAGAGTGATCAATTTCTTACCTTTAACTTCCAATTGCACCTCATTTTGTATCTTTCCTAATTCATTCCTTGCTACACACGTGTATGTACCAGTACTATCCTTTTGAGCCACCGGAATTTCCAAGGTTCCATTATCATGGAAAATGTATTCATTGCCACGCAAGATGCTACCTTTCACTCCCTTAAACCTTTATAAAGAAAGTAATATCATTATCCAACATCATAGTTAAATTCTGTTGTATTTTATTATAAGAAAATGCAAACTTGGGACTGCCACATTAGAAAATAGAGACAGAATCATGTAATGAAATTTAAATTAGACTCTGTAGGGATAACTTAACTGTTGTTACATTAAGCATATGTAATATTGTATTAATGTGTTATAATCAGCATATATTTAAAAATGCACTATTTTTAAATCGTAAATAGAGTAAAAATAGTTGTAAAGCTTTAAATGTTGATTCCATAGATACAACTGTCTCTTTTTACATAACTTAAGAACAACAACTATAGCTTACCATTCAATTTCAGGCTTAGGTGAACCGAAATAAGCACAGTCTAGCAATGCAGGACTATCTGCGATGACTTGATACAGTTTATTAGCAGGAGTTAGAATTCTTGGCGGCTCAGCTGAAAAGACAATGATATCTGGATATAGATACAAAGATGCAAGTACAAAATACTAAGACATCAAGAATAGCCTAAAGAATTATACGTTAACATCCTTCTCTGAAGTGATTTCTGGTCTCAGTCTAGGTCCAAATACATTCCAGTGCCAGTAGTTTGAGGAAACGTTAATGCAGGAGAATGATCTTGTGAAAAACAAATGCATCTCCCCTATTTACAAGCAATAGGGATGGGCACCAAAGGCAATGATTTAATTTGGAAAATTTAAATCAGAATATACTTCAAGAAGAGAAACTCCTGGGAACAGACTGAATTACATAATTCTGAACAAACCTGCAGGCAGAAAGAAGCGAAGATGTATTTTTGGTGAAACACCTAGTTTTTTTAAAGGAACTATAGGACCAAAGTGAGTTCTTTCATTTAAAAGACAGTGTCTCTCAATCAAAAGATCTGCCAGTTCCTGCAGGAGAGTCTTTAGAAGCCATTCTGCCTAGGATTTTGCTACTAGCTTTGTTAAATTCAGCTAGAAGAATTAGAGAGGGCACAATATCTCCTAACTAGAAACACATTCTTGGGACGCCTTCAAGACAAATGCATAATCATCTCCCCTGGCAATAGCAACTTAGAGATCATCTATTTAATTTAATTTAATCCAAAACACCTACAATCAATAAGTGTACCAAAATATACTAACTTAAGGAATATTATTTCCTGCCTTATTTGTTATGCTTCCACTTGCTTGATTTACATAAACAAACAAACAGAAAAAGAGGATTTCTTTTAAGTTTTCCCCAGTTTTCACAACTATCCTTCTTAAGAATAATGAAAGTGAAATTCAGGAATATCCGACAAAAAACCACAGTGTATATACCCTTGCCTTTTTCAGGGCTCAGGAAATTTGTTCATTCCCACGGAAGACCTCAAGCAAGGCTTGAGCATGCAATCCATGTAGGACACAGCTGAATATGCAAGAAAACTGAAAAATATAAAATCTGTTTCTTACCCAGAACATTCACAAATGCGTTTGCTAGCAAGTATCCATATTCATTAGAAGCATTGCACTGATAGACAGCACTTGACCTTTCTTGCACATGTGAGAAAATAATGGTATCACCATCTACCTTTCTGCTAGGATCTTCTGGGGCAACTGTTGGAGTAAAGAAAAAAAATTGTTTTTCTTAAACTGCTGTTGGATGGTATGTTTCATACTTCTGAAAAGAAAAAGCAATTTGAAAGACCAATATGCCCTTTCTTCTTTTTTTCCTGGGCGACTGTTCATTGGTTAGATGTGAATTTCAATATGATTAAGGAAGTTATTCCAGTTCTACAAATATTTAGGTCAGGATGGTAGATTTCCCATTTTTTTTGAGTTTTTTTTTGTTGTTGTTTGTTCTTCAAAAAAAGTGTAACTGAAATCACATTTTGCATGCATTACAGAGGAAAAATACTGATATGACAAGATTCAGGCAAATACAGACAATAACTAGAAAAAATAAGGAAATATTTCTGAGTGTCAAAAGAAAATTATGTTAATGTGACATTAGAACTTTACAATTCTCTGTGACTTAGAGGTTTCAGATTTTCAAACCAGTTGTTATCCCATAAATAATTATCCAAATATAAAAATAGCCTTACTCAGTGGAAAACTATCTCAGACTAAAACACAACTAATTCTTTCACACAAAATCAAGTCTTCACAAGAGCAGTGATAGTAATTCAGTAGGTGGCACTCTTTCCCTTTTATAAGAAATATAGAATGCCATTTCCTCAACTGTTCTGTAGTAGCCTGAGCTGTCAAACAGCTCCTGCATCCCAGGAGAATCGAGAATATAACTGAAAATAAAATTCTGAGATTTTACTGAAGAATAATATCTGTCAGTTATGATACAACTGGATGGAGTTAGGGAGGAACAACAGAGAAAAAACTTAGCTTACAACATCGCACTACATAAAAATGCACAAACTATATTTATATTTATATTTATATTTATATTTTAAGTAAATATTAAATCAAACCATATCATTGTATTATTAATATTCAAACTTAATGGGGAAATTATTTCATAGTAATATTAAAAATAAATGCATATATGCATAAATAAATGCCTCATAATTTGGTTGCATCATCAAGACTGGCACCTGTATATATTATTGGAACTTGAGAAAATAAGTGTATTTGTGGAAGTCACTTTCATATAAAATCATTTCTCATTTCTTTGGATTCATAGAAAAGATCAATTAACTAAATTATAATCATTTTTTTTAAGTGGCAAAGCCTTTTGATTCAGACAATATCTCAGTACTCATCTGTAAAGAAAAAGGAGAAATTTCTGCTACATTTTCTCAAATTTACTTAAGTGTCCGTTACCGAATTCTCTAAGAGAGAAGAATGAAAGTGGACAGAAGAAGGGGACCACAGTTCTGTGCTCACACTTGAGGGTATTTCCATCTTGGGTGAACTCTTAAGGCCATTTTGCATTACATCAATTTCCAAACAGGTGCCTCAAGAACAGTTTTCAACTCCATTTTTAACCCTTATCCTCCATCACTCTGAGTTCAAATCAATATCACAAATTCAAAAAATTCAGAAAGGAAGAAAAAGGTACTACTGGAATTTTAAATGCTTATTCTCTGGGCTTCTGGACTGCTGACACTGATTCTTCTTCTCTTTTGCTTTACTTCCTATTGTGTCCCATGTTCCCCATTGCTTCCTATTCCATGTAAATGACATTTTCATTAAAAGATTCATGGGCTGAAAATAGATGGAGCAGGTGAGTAGCCCAGCAGGCAGGCCAGTCAGCTGTGAGAAGTGGTCTGTTTCTGCATACAAATCACCGTTAAATGGAAAATACGCACACCTGCCCTCCCAGGAGGTTGGAGATCTGCCCACGGCCGTTCCAACCACAGCTACTTCCTGCCCCGGGCTCTGGGCTTCCCTCTGCTCATGCCCTCCGAATCCTGCAGCATTTTCTGCACACAGACAGATCTTTAATGGCTGCACAGACTCCCCTCTTCATACACACTCTCATATATAATACTTTACAGGCTGATGGTAGGACCCCTTCAGAGAGATGGAAGCCATTTGTTCAATCCTCTATGACTGAAGAAGGACTGAATCTTAAAAGAATGATTTAACCATTAAATTAGCATACAAAAAAAAAAAAAAAGGATAGCATCTTCACTTCCCATGGCTGTATTTAAGGAAAAAAAGAGATCTCCTTCTTCAGTTATTTGAAGGAAAGGAGGTAGGTGCCTGTTCTCAGAAAAGGGCTTCAAGCTATGGGCTTCATCCTCCCACACACCGCCAACAGAACTTACATGTTTTTGTCGATGTACTACACTATGTTTTGCAGGGCCAGGCCCTAAGTTAGATGCTGTATCATCCGGCTGCTTTAATGATCTTAAGCAGGGACTACTGTACTCACACACACAGAATGGTTGAGGTTGGAAGGGACCTCTGGAGATCATCTAGTCCAATCGCCTGCTCAAGCAAGGCCATCTAGAGCCAGTTGCCCAGGACTGTGTCCAGACCAGGGAATGATCACTTCCCTCAACCTGCTGGCGATACTTTTGTCTAATGCAACCTAGGATAACATTAGCCTTTTTACCACAAGGGCACATTGCTGGCTCATGGTCAACTTGGGTGTCCACCAGGACACCCAAGTCTTTTTCTGCTAAGCTGCTTTCCAGCTTTCCAGCTGGGGTTGTTCTTACCCAGGTGCAGGACTTTGCTCCTCTTCTTGTTGAACTTCATGAGGTTCTTGTCAGCCCATTTCTAAAGCCTGTTGAGATCCCTCTGGATGGTAGCATGACCCTCTGGTGTATCAGCCGCTCCTACCGGTTTTGTGTCATCAGCAAACTTACTTGCTGAGGGTACACTCTGCCCATCATCCAGATCACTAATGAAGATGTTAAACAGGACTGATCCCTGGGGTATACTGATAGCTACTGGCTTCCAACTGTGCCAGTTGGACTTTGTGCCACTGGTCATCACACTCTGGGCCTGGCTGTTCAGCCATTTTTCTGTCCACCTCGCTGTCTGCTTATCCAGCCCATACATCAACAGCTTGTCTATGAGGATCTTATGGTAGACAGTGTTGAAGGCCTCACTGAAGTCCAGGTACACAATATTCACTACTCTCCCCTCATCTACCAGGCCAGTCATTTCATCATAGAAATTTATCAAGTTGGACAAGCATGACTTCCTCTTGGGGAAGCCATGCTAACTACTCCTGATGGTTTTCTTGTCCTTAAGGTGCCTGGAAATGGTTTCCAGGATTAGTTGCTCCATCACTTTCCCAGGGATTAAGGTGAGGCTGACCAGCTTGTAGTTCCCTAGGTACTTCTTCTTGAAGATAGGAGTAACATTTACTTTCCTCCAGTCTTTGGGCACTTCTCCCATTTACCATGATTGACCAAAGATTGTCGAGAGTGGCCTTGCAATGACATCTGCCAGCTTCCTCAGCACTTGTGGGTACACCCCATTGGGGCCCACAGACTTATGTATGTGCAGTTTGCCTAAGTATCCCCTGACCTGATCCTCTTCCACCAAGGATGCATCTTGCTCCAGCCTTTCCCCCTGGTCTCTGGGACCTGGGATTCCTGAAGGCTGGTCTTGCTAATAAAGACTGCGGTAAAGAAGGCATGCAGTACTTCAGCCGTTTCCATGTTCTTTTTTCTCTTTTCTGGGGAAAGAGAACGATGGCAGGGCCACTCAAGCACTGCTTGTTTGCCTTTACTAGGATTCTGGGCACATTACAGGACGGCTGCACAAAAAGGGGAAATGCTTTTGACACATTTGACAAATCTGAATTTGGAACTGATAGGCAAGGTAGCAAAGAATTACATAATACTTAAAATGGTTTTGTACAGTCAGAACAATGAGTGATGAGGATTTGTTATAGGAGTTCTGCTGCTGTTATAGGAAGTTGAACACACGCCCTGCGACAGCCAACATTTACTCCCAATAACATCAAGTCTCAGCTTATGAACGTGGTTATGTCCTTTCTGGAAAAAGACCTGATTGCCTGGCTTCACCTAATTTTTCCATCTCTTTGTATAATAAGACAGCTTCTTGACTCTATAGCTACATGCAGCATCAGATAATTTTGCCATAGTTAGTCATCAGCACCCTGAATATCTTCTGTTCATCTGAATGCACATGTCCATCTGTTTAATAAACTTTAAAAAGCCCAAGGAATTACTTTCATTTATGTTTAAATAACCACTATGGCACTAACCACTATTATTACTTTCTTCCTGGAAAAAAAGGCAAAACGAGATGTGCTCTTGGAAGAGAAGCAGTTAAAGCATGCTATTATGCTTAAAACTGGAAGGAAAAAATATCCAGATTTTGTTGAGATGTTTTACCCTTCTGTTGAACTATTTCCTTTTGCTGACCAACTTTAACTGCTGATCAATGTATATTTACTGAAATTCAGAAAGCTAAATACAATGAAGAACAGAATGATTGTCAACTGATCATGCAGTATATAATATAATGTTATCAGTCTAAATTAATGAAACAAACTTCAGCCCAATCTGTAAGAAAGATACGTATTTTGGGCAGAAAATTATCAAGACATGAAATTGGTTTACTGATTTCAAATTCTTTAGCTCAGATCTTTAAGCTCTGTGTAAAAATGGGAAAACGCCACTGTTTGGAGTTGTGTGTTTTTTTAACTTAAGCACAAAAAATAATTTTTTATTGGGGGAGGGGGGGAGTCAGACCCTGAAACAGGATGCCCAAAGAGATGATGGAGTCTCTGTCCTTGGAGATAATCAAAATCCGTCTGGACACAGTCCTGACCAACCAGAATCAGCTAACACCTTGCTTCGAGCAGGCAGGTTGAACTAGATGTTCCTTTCACCCTCAACCATGCTGTCATGCTGTGCTTTTAAAATAACCACACAAACAATGTTGATTGAAAATAATTCACTGAGAAGGAGGTATCTTGACTGTGATTCTGTAATTTGCTATTGTTTAAAAAAGCTAATAATGTGAAAATCATCACTCCTGAAATCAGAGTTCCTTATACTGTTATGACTTTCTGAAACACAACAAAGTGAGTATGAGATCCAGCTGACATCACAAGTTCTCAGCTTTGCTAACTTAGACTCCAGGTCCCAGGGTACACTGAACTAGCGTGTTTTTTGTTGCCTGAAAAGTATGATGTAACCTAAGGCAGTATATATTTTTTCCAGAAGCATGTTGTGGATTACAATCATAGTTTGTAGGATATGTGAATACTAACTGTTTCTATTCTACAGTGAAAATACTGCTGTCATCCTCAGATGTTGTACTAGAGATTGCCTCTGGCTGAGAACAAGATGGAAAAGAAAGGGACAAAATGACTTGACTGCTTTTCCCTGTATCAATGAGAACACATACATCCTTGGCATGTGTAGGAGCTAATATTACCTAGATCAGTAAAATTTCACAGAAAAACACAGTGAAAGCCGAGAATAATTTCTCTTTAGAAAAGAGCATAAATATTCATTACTGTATTTAGATCCCTAATTCTTCTTTAGCAAATCAAAGTTATGAATCAAAAGTAATCAGTCCTGCTATGCATCCACAGTAACTATATATGATTGCTGGAAAATTAATGTCATAACACGAAGTCTGTTGTTTAAGTGTTATGGGGCTTAGTCACTCATTTCTTTAGTAAAGCTGAGCTATCATTTCGCATCAATAGTAGAAAATTAGTTTCTCAGAGAAGTTAAGACAATTATTTGATTTAGATTTTTATACTGAACATTTGTTGTTGTAGTTCTACTACTACTATAATTCTGTCCTTAAGTTTATGCACAAATAACAGTGAATGTAAATGGAAGCGTGATACCAGTACTGGCTCTTAAGCCATGATTTTCAACAACTGTAACTTCAGGAAAAGCTTTGAGGACCCTGTTACTGTGGAAAAATATGAAGAAAGCAAAGGTTAGGTGCTTTTTTTTCTGATATGAATGTAGAAACATATGGTCCCTGTATAGCGATGCTCATGTATGCTTTTCAAGTTCTGACAGTAACTTTTGCTAGAAGTATCCTATCATTCTTCTTGACCCACTTCTTCCAGAAACTCACATTCATGAGTAATTTATGAATATAGTAACCATTTTCAAAAATAGAATAGTCTTTCTGTTGTTAAAACTAACTACAACTGAATGACTGAAATGAGATTTTTAAAGAATTATTTGTGTAATTTTGGACATTTGTTTTCAGATAGATTAGCTACAACAACAGGAGAATATGACAGAACCAGGACTTGACATTATCAACCAACCAGCCAAGAAAACTGGTAAGAACATCCAGTGTGTAGTCATCGAGGTGGCTTCATAAGAAGGTATGTCCCTTATGGAGGGACCTCCCGGTTTTCTGTAGATCATAAACCATACAGTCTATGAATGAGCATCTAGTTAACATTCCTCTGGCTGTAGCTGACTTTCCTCATAACATTTTAAAGCCCAAGTCAGGGGCTACTATGCAAGACAGACCTGTTCTCTCAAATCTCTGATCATATTGCCTAAATACCATATTATGTATTTAGAAAATGTTATGTGATTTGCAGGGGGTGGGGTGCAGAGGCTGGAAGCTATGCTTTTGGATTTGAACACAAAACTAGTAGTGAAATAACAAGGCTGGGCAGTATAGTGTATCAGACACTTGAGAACCTACATGGTCAAACCAAGACTGAACCTAAGCAAGAAAAACAAGAAACTTAAGTAACCCAGTCTTGTCTTACTCTACCCCTTACAGTGAACTGACAAAGACTTAATTCTGGAAGAGATGGGATATTGAAGAAGATGCCCTTTTCCTTTTCTTACTAATCTTGCTTATCTTGCTTACTAATCTTACTAATACTTGCTCCTCGGAAAATATTTGCTTGTGATCACTGAAATCCTTGTGTCCAAGTTTCTGATTCTGCTAGTACTACTACCTCCAAAGGGACAGCAGGTTATTACCTGCACTAGCCGCGACCATCATTTGACTATCTTGTGCAGAGTAAAAAAACCTGATTATCAAAGGTTTTCATATCTGCTGCAGTTCCTAAGACAGATGCACAGTTCCAACATGATGACAGCAGAAGCAGTGGATAAATGGCTACCCTGGCAGTCCTCTCCTCTCCGAGACTGAACTCCTCAGGGCATTCGAGTCCAGCAGATTTCTCCCTCCGCTCCCATGGCTGTGGTGAACAGCTTGTGTGTGTACTCACAGTGAACACGATGGATGATGAATCTCTGAGCCAGGGATTATCAAGGCCTTTCATGAAGGAAATCTAAGGGCTAATGTTTCTCTCTTAAATTCAATGTGATTACTAATGGAGACTAAATAAAACCTAAGGTTCAATGTGAAATGTGGTATAAACAAGTGAAGAACATGTTGAAAGAAGATAAACAGTGCCCTTCAGTGCACTACTTTGTATAAATCTAAGTGTGTGTATTTAATATTTAATAGCTCATCATGAACTATAAACCACTGAACCAATAAATTAGTCTTTTGTGCAGTATTTGCAATGCCTTTCTGAAGTCCAATTATGAAAGTGCTTCCCCTTCCCAATTAATCCGGGTTGTTACTTTCTTAAAAGTTGAGATACTTTATGCATGGTTTCCCTTTTGTAAAACCACGCTGAATATCTAAGCAGTAAAACAAAACGGATTATGCAGCGGTATAAATAATGCAGATCTTGAGTGTTAATTGAAGCACAAGGCAAGGCAGAGTCATGGCCTGAACTTTCAATTGCTACTTGCCAAAGTAATTCTAATTGACCTCAACGGGACTGTGCATGTGAGTTCAAATTACTCCTGTGAGTAAATATTAGGAGGTTAGGTCCGTATCACTCCAGCATGTCTGAAGCAGCTTTCTTTTCAGACATACTGGAGTTTTTCTTTTAAGTGTTAACTGTTGAAGAAAATTAATTAAAATATTTCAAAGAAACCTAAAATTTTCCTTTAAAAATATCTTTTTAGTCTTATTAATATAATCTGGAACAAAATTTACTTCATTGCAATTTTTTTTCATCGGTGCTTAAGACACAGTACATTTTGCTTTATTCTTCCCTTTCCCTTTCGGTTTTTAAGCCTCACCCTTTGACTGAGATATGGTCGAATGGTTCTTTCTTCAACATTCCCCCTTCCCTGTCTGACTCTATTATGGAAAAACAAAACCGGAAGAATTAAGCATCTCCCAGTTGTGCTTTCCAATAGAAAATTAAAGTATTGCAAACAGATTACTGGGCCACAGGAGGCACATTGTGGGATATATGATGACAGCAGGGCTTTGAAATTCAAATGTAGTTCTTTTTCTTTGAAATCCTGCCATGGGTGTATCTCTCTCAGCACTGCCCTGAAGCTGAAACAGCTGCTTTAGTTTCCTTTTACAGTGATTCACTAATCATTCAGTTGGAAGAAGAGGGGCTCAATTCTATAATTTAGTAACAAGTGAACAAAAAGGCACACTGTACTTGGTAGTTTCCAGACCAGCTTTTGATAACTCAGAACAATAAAAAAATCACAAGAATCTTAAGAACTGTACTTTCTGTGATCGCGATGCTTCTCTTTCTTAGATGCCCTGACAGACTCAGTGTACTGGAGCATTCAATCAACTTGCACTTAAATATTTAAGGTAGATAAAACTTCAGCTTTTCTCAGCAGTGAAAGTGACCTTTAACATAAAGCTGAGCTACCCAGTTACTTATTTCCTGTGTTCTTTTCGTTTTTTCCCCCCACTGAGATTGAGTTGGTAATTTAATTAAAGTCTCTTAATTTTTTACTCAGTTCCCTTCAATAAGGCTCTGTGTACTGATTCCTCAAGGCCAGCCAGCCAATATATGCTGCCCTCCTATTTGGGAAATTCAGCGGCATCCTGCAGCTGCTTCTGAAAACTCTGTCTTTAAATGCTTCACTGCTATCCTGTGAAAATGCAGAACATATCAGTGCTTTTCTGGAAAATGTACTTGTCTCTCGTTTGAACAGCATGTCCTACAGCTTTGACAAGGAAGCAGTGCGAGGCAAACATGAACCTCACAGCCAGGTGAAAAAGATTTTACTAGTCAGGAGGCCTGAAATGAAGAGTTAAACTATTTGGACAGCAGGATAAAAATCTCCTCAAAATAAACAAAAAAACCCTAATGGTAACTATATAGGAAACAGTACGGAAGATGAAACCACCCAAAACCCAGAAAGGAAAGAGCAGGACAGGTACCAAAGTTTGATTATAAGGCATGCATTATGATCTATTTACCTACAATATATACAATACAAAATTACATTGATATTTTCCTGTTTTCCTGTAATACCATTGTTTGATGAGGTGATTAATGTCAGCTTACATAACTTATTTAACCAATGGAAACTTCTCATTTTAAATCTCAGGCTAGATAGCTCAACTTACATTTAGTTAGGATTCCCGAAAGAGGTTCCTTGCTAAGTATTTCTCTGTTTCAATATATACCCTTACTTTTCCCCCCACAGTTGCACATCTTTCCCTCCAGTTTAGTTCAATCTCTCTTGTATCCCAAATATTTTGAATATATCTAATGAGGGTCCTCCTTTACCTGTTGCTATTTCCTAGATTCTCACTGTAGAGAATCCTCCTCCATGTCGCAAACTCTGTGACATTCACTTCATCAACACTCTGACTTCTGAAACTCCTGAAAGTTACACTGTCCTACTTTCAATAGGTCAGCACAGACCAATATTTTAGAGCATATTATCTCTCATGAGTCAACAGGGTAAATTGTCTGGTTTTATAACAACGTTTTGTGAGAGAGGTAGAAGGACTGAGTGTGATTTTATGGTACGGGCTATGTCACGTGCAAACCCAATTGACAAAACACCGCAGTGTCCTCCAGCAAGTTCTTCCCAAGTAAAGTTGTGCTATATATAGCAGCTATCTTGTGTCTGTCATACAGCATTGCCAGTCTTAACACTGCAACAATTAAGTGACTCAACCACCTATTCAGGGTTGCTTTTCTTACCCATGCACACAGAAACAGCTGTTTCACTGCCTTAGGGGTTCCTTTTCTTTGACACCTACTTGGCACAAGCTGTTTGCCAAGCACTTGCTGAGGCATTCAGTCAGTTTTGCTGCTGCTGCTTTTTAGCACTGAAGCCTGGAAGGCTCAAACATACTCTAAGCTGCAAATCCTGCAAAAGTGCATCCAAATCCACAGATGTGAGGACTTGACTTTTTAGGTCACCTTTACGATTCCTAGACAAAATTAGTGTTGCAGTGCGGCGGCAAAAGAGAGAACTAGCAAACGTGACTGCCATGGCAACACAATGCTAAAAATTACACCCCAGCAATATCCCCGTCAAAGAGGCATGGCACAGCTTTGTTACTACAGATACTACCAGCAGAACACCAGACAGAATAACCTGGAGTACAGTCACAAATTTTAGCGCTCTCAAGCACATTAGAGGCACATATTGCTGTTCCACTTTTATGAACCACAGTATTTTTATCACCTCATTTATAACTTCGTATTACCTGTCAGGCAAGAACTATTCAAATACACTCTCTTCATTTATATTTGAAAAAAAACCACTGTGATATTCCTCATATTCTCTTACTCATCCTCCTGTAAGGTAATTAAGAATCTTACTTGCTATGGGAACACCATTTGCTAACCAGCTTATATTAGGCTTTGGGTTGCCGTTAGCTCTGCAGATCAATGTACCATCTTCTCCAGGAGACAAGACCAAGTTTCTGGGTGCTGTTATCCAGTATGGGGCAGCTGGGGTTAGGAAGAGAAACACAGCAATTGTTTTCCAAAATTATGTACAGAAAATCATAAGGCACCGTCATGGTAACCAGAAGATAATTCAAAGAAGGTATGTACAGATATAGACTTACACTTACACTACTAATTTTTTAAAATATATATATCTCTCATGCTCAACGATTAACTAGCAGATTATACTTTGGCTAAACTGAGCTATTGGCTACCCACTGCATTAAAATTCTGAGATAAGCAACAAGAGGTTCTTTGTTTCATTGAGGGTTGCCTGCTTTGAATCTCATTTTCCTGTCCCAAAGAAAGCAAAATTTATCTGAGTGTGGCATCTGCAGAGACTAGAGTGATCTTTTGATTAATTTCAGAGATATCCATGTACACAGTAGTTATGCTGTTAGAAATTAATTTAGGTTTGATTACATAAAAATATTTCATGTCAAGGGTGAAATTTAGAAATGGCAAAGTCCTCGGTCTCACCAAATTCAATGGAGGATTGCAGTGGGGCCAGATGTTTACCTGAGACAGCTGAAAACATACAGAGATCGAAATGGATGGAACACTGTCCTTACCAAAAAATATTCGTTTGTGTTTCCATCTCTTTTACAATAAATAACCACAAATAGCATATGTTATCACATCTTGCAATTAAATTTTAGATTTTGGATTGATGGACAGATGCAAACAGAAAATTAAACTTCTGCTGTTAAAAACAAGGCTGAATGTGATCGTAAAATGATGCTGGTCTACAATAAAATAAATGGCTATTTAGCATGCAAAATAAGCACTACAGTTGATTATTTCAATGACTAATTAGCTGTCATTACAGGTTTTGTTTCATGGTATTCAAAACATACTTACAATTCCTATTTGGACAAACAGACTCTAAGTCTTTTTAGAACTAGTAAGACATCATTTTGGGTAAAAAACATGAAGAAGATAGAAAAGCAGAAATGTCAATTAAGAGAGAAAAAGGAAGAAGAATGTAAGACTGCAAGAAAACAGTAAAATAGAGAAGAGAAAGAATTTGGGCTATATGAATGAAGAGCAGAAAAGATGGAGAAAATAAGAAGGAGATGAAGAAGAGATATGGGCAGGAAGACACAGAAACAAGGGAAAGAAGCAGTCTTATGACAGAAAATCAAAGGATCTAAAATAAATGTAGCACTGGTACAAGCTAAGAAATTATTTTACTACTGTAAAATCTCAATTTAGCCTGATACTTTACAAAATAACATATTTAAAAAATGAGATTAGAGATAGTAAAGTCCTTCCAGTGGTAGAATTCAGTTAGTTTAATGACCATTTCATCAGTCTTTTTTTTAACCACTATAATCCATCCTTTCAGCTATATTTTATCCTAGAAAGCTTACTTCAATCTTGCATTCTGAACATTGACAATATTACATTAAGGATTATTTTAGTATTACCTTTCACAGTTACTGAAATGACATGATGAGCAGAACCTAATATATTTCTTGCTATACATTTGTAGTTCCCAGAGTCAGCTTCGGAAACGTCTATAATCTTGAGAGTTTTCTTAAAGTTTTCAAAAAATGTTCTGTTGGCTGGCAGTTCCCCACCCTCTTTAAGCCAGCGGACTACCGGTGTGGGTCTGGAGAAGTAAAAGCAGAGATCAAATTTAGGGACTGGAGAAAAGGAAGACAAGAGTTCAATACATTAATTTTTTGAACATTTATTTTACAAATAATTATTTTATGAGCCTTTAACCAAATTCTGGGGCACGTCCAGCAAATGTGCAAAATACGCCAGCATTTGTTTCTGGGAAATGACAAGCCTCACTAGCACTGTCAATGGCCATCTGTTCGTAGGCTTAATAATTATAGAATACATTTGTCTGCTGACTAATCTAAAACCCCTGATGGTTAATAAATGAATACAAGTGTATTTCAAATCTTATTGGACTTAGACTATTAAATCGATGCCCATGGTGCTTTAAAAGGTAGCTTCTAGATAATGACAAGTTTATAATTGTCCTTTATGTGAGCAATATCCTAACTCTTCATGAAAGTCATAAATTTTACAGCACAGCTGTAAGAAGACAGAAATATTTCCTATGAGAAATCAAGAAAAAAACGTCAGTGCTCAGTCAAGTATACCTACTTGTCACTGCACCACGTCTAAATCTTGGCTATGCCCCATGTCGTCCACTGAAGTTGAAAGTTGTCCAAACACATGGAGATATACTTTTAAAATTACAAGAAATCACAAGGTGTTGCTTACTGAGTAGAATGTCCTCTCTCAATTAGTAATGACTCAAGGCAAATATTCCCTTCGCAGTCTAGTATCATGTATTTCATAACAGAGACACCAAGCAAAGTTGACTTTTAATTATGGTATCAGTAATCATGAATAGTTGCTTTAAAAAAAAATCTGAATCTGGCCCTTTGTGGGCAACTCTGTAAGTTTCCATCATTGAATTATTTTAAAAAAAAAAACCACATGATGGCTAAAGACACAAAGTAATATAACGTTTGGATCGCTGAATACTTTTATTGCAGGGTTGTCAAAAAGCATGTAACTATATTGCAGATGAAGATTACCTGAGCTGATGCTACCCCCACTCCTTGTTGTGGTTTCGCTAGTGGTGCTGATGCAAAGACACCTGAGCAGACTACAGCTGAGACAGAAACACTGCACTAGTGCTTGTATCAAGCTGTGCCAAGCTGTGCATGAGCGTGCCCTGTGGAGCTTATGCAAGTGAATGCATATGCATGATGTTGCGCTGCATCATTTGCAGTTACTGGTTTTCCTCATGGCTACCTCAGAGCACTCTGCATTATATGCTTTTGTGCACTGTAAACACGTTTACAGGTCCTGAAATAGGTACTAAAGATTTTCCACTTCTGCACTAACCAATCTATTCTCAGATTTCTTCCTGA
The DNA here is from genome assembly GCA_008711295.1 of Anarhynchus alexandrinus. Taxonomy (NCBI): domain Eukaryota; kingdom Metazoa; phylum Chordata; class Aves; order Charadriiformes; family Charadriidae; genus Anarhynchus; species Anarhynchus alexandrinus. The sequence continues at coordinate 913,955 of VUYV01000069.1, forward strand.
TAATGAAATTGTTTCAAGATCAAACTAGTTCCTGAAGTTAAATTGCTTTTTAGTCATTTTCTACTTGCACAATAACCAGCAGAAGCAAATGTGCATTCCATAGAAGAAACAAGTACCAATTAAACTCAATTACAATGAGAAATTGAATGTAAGGAGCTGAAGGTACGTTCTAACAACTCCCACTTAGATGATCTACTAAGTAAATATTAGCATATGTGAGCAGCTTTTTCAGATTCGACCAGCAGATTGTTATCTATTTTTATATAATTTGAGAGCCTGATTGTAAATTTAGCAAAAAAACAGAGGTTTGATTCCTGAATGCAATTCTGCAAATGTGTGTCCGAGTTTACCCTATGTCATTTCTTGCTTCTGTCCTTTAAAAAATCAATGGTACAGCCTGAATCCCATGTGTAGGGTTTGGGGATATAAGAAGGCAGAGGCTGTATTTATGTTCATAGTCAGTTTTAAAATTTGCTGATGCCCAAGTAAATGGTGGACCTCTTTCCCTTTTATATTTCTGTTTCTTTGAAATACCTAACCTCATACAGTGGTAACATTTTAAGCATCTCTGAAACGTTTCCCTCTGTTTCTGTATTTTTATTTAGAAAAACACTGTCTAAAAAGTAACTCACAGTCCTGCTGCAATGCACTCCAACAAAAGCACATTTCCTCTGAGTTCCACTTTGGTACTTGTGCTACCTGTTGGTGTTAGAAGAACTGGCTGCCGCTCTGTAACTGGCTTCGCTGGAACAAGAAAAAATAAAATAATTCATTTCTAAATTTTATTTGACTACTGATCAAATGTATACATCCATTCTCACATTTTGGACAGAGATTTCACTCCACATTGGCCATTTAATTAAAAATCATTGTGTTACACAAGTACACAGCTCAACAAATTAGGTTTTGGACAGACATAACATATCTCAACCTGTTAAATTTTTAACACATACATGAAAAATGTTATTATTGAAGATAGGAGCAACCGATACATAGTTTTTACATAGGCAACTATGCAGCCTGATGGATGGATGCTGAGCCTTAATCCTAAGAAGTCCCTATTCACTTCAGCAGAACCATTACGGGGAGTAAGAGGTCACTGATGTGAGTCATAATGCAAGACTGAAAGTTACCAAAATTTCTGGGCTTCCATCAAAATGCAAGTACAGCAAAGTTGTTATACTCAGAAATATAAACCAAGGGGATAAAAGGTACGCTCCACTCTGCAGTATGCTTTGTTCAATATTTTCTAGACAACGTGAGGCATCTTTTCAGAAGTTAAGCCTTGTATTCTCCTCTTACTATATATTTAACTTTAATTCAAGCTGTTTCCCAGTCTGGTAATAAAGAACCATTGATTAACCCGCAAGAAATAACCACAGTAAACAGACAGCTATAAATACAAGACCCATTTCTGACGTTATACTCTGTTGCCTTTTGAAGTATTATGGTATTTCATGTGCCTTCATGGAAGTCAGAATAAGAGTGCTTTCTGTAATAGAGCGCTTTCTGTAAATACTCTAATGTTCTTTTATAGCAACTTTAAATTATAGGATTAAATTGCTCTAAAGTGCAGTAGCAGTCTGAATCAGTACAGAAAATTGTTGTCTTTTTTAAAAATGGGAACAGAAAAATAATAAACTCTTGTTTATTAGGGTACAGGACTAACTCATAGGATATCCCAAATAGAACACTTAAATTTTAATACAGTATGTGCTATGAGTTCCTTAAAAAACTAGTACATGAAAGTTGGCAGAAAAGGGCAGTCTAAAGTCAAGAACACAGCTGATAGTCACAGGCAATAACTAATCTACCCAGTTTTGCTGCTGCTAAGGACTGCTGACTCCTTTTGAGAGACTAGGAATATTCAGAAGAATTACCTCTGGTATTTCTGAGTTGTGAGCCAATAAAATCGTGTTTTCCTCACTAACTGTAGCTAATACATCATTCTGTGTTCAGGTACATATTTCTTGTTCATTTCCAAATGGCATCTTACTTTTATGCAGCGAATTACAATAATCTGTGCCCTTGCTTTATTTTAGATTCCCATAAGTTATGGCTTAATATGTACAAAGCCTCATTTGACAAGGAAAAAGACAAAAATAGAAGAAATATGTATTTTCTATCTATCTCACACAATATCAAGTGGAGAGTCTAGAATCTCAAGTGTTACTGTATCAGTGTTGCTCCAAAGTCAGCCTTGCTAAACACACATATACCTGTTTGGGAGGGAGGATTAATTCACAATATACAAAAGACCATTCAACACAGACTAACGTAAAGATCAGCTTAAACACCAGACAAACAAAACTCATCTTTCCCCTACAAAGTTACTTATACAAATAGTATTAAAGTGTTTAGATTTTAATTAATTCCAGTTTTACACTTATGAAATGTGTTAAAAATGAATGGTACATTGAAGAAACTATTAAATGTGAAGTGCATCTGTTAAATGCTTAATTGTTGTTACTTATTATGCAGCATACGATATCGAATAGTCCTAGTGATAATGAACATATCAAACTACTAGTTAAATTGGAGGAAAAACATAAGCAAGCTACACAGTATAGAAGAAATCAAATAGACAATTTTTAAAATCTGCCCCAGTGTGAAAAGACTCATTTATTATAACAGTTTGTATTTTTTATGAGCCATATGTTACAACAACATTGAAACATTAAATATTTGAAAGGGTCACACTGTGCAGTCCCTTTCTAAAGCATGTATTATCACCAGCACTAATAGGTACCTTTATTAGAAACTGAAAAGGGAGCAAAAGGTTAAGTAGCCATGGAGGTGAAGTTAGTTAACTAAATGCTACTGTGAAACAGGGAGTATCAGTGGGGACCAGTGTAACTCACCACCATAAATATCAGTGTCACTCAAATTAGCAGCTATAGTGTCATTCAATGAATCCACTGAAATAAACAGAATATCATGAAGAATGCATACAAGAGGGATAAATCAAAGTACTGGGAATCAAAAGGAGATGATATGGCCACGGTGAGTTAATCAAATGATTGATTAATTTGTTTCAACAGTTACGATAATCATAATAACTTGATATTCTTGGACATGAAAACCATTTGAAAACTTATTTTTACACTATATTTTTTGAATATTTCAAATCTTACAAAACATTTTTTTCAAAAGACAAAGCCTGATAAAGGGAAAAAAATGACAGCTTTTAAAATGAATTATATGTCAGGAATACTGCAGATTACACTTTAAGTTTATACAGTAATGTCATTTCTTATTCAGAATTAAAATGATAAAATTCCCTAGCGTAACACTACTTAACTTTGGCAAATAACTTGAGAATTCTGGATAAATACTATGTAAGTATGTAATTAGGTAACGCAATACCTACTTGAAAAGACTTTTACAGAAATGGGTTGTTTCTGCTGTATAGTTTGCGTATGATTAAATCTTGCATAGCAGATATAGTCCTCCCGGGTATCTTCTGGTTGTACATTAGAAAAATAAAGGTCTCCATTTAGACCTTGGGAAACTCTTTCACTTTGAGGCAGCCTTTGGAAAGCTGAGGGAAAACAAGAAAACATTTATCTCAATTATAATACACACTCCATTATTATGATCTGCAGACTCCACATTCGTTTGATTACGCTGTTTGAGGATTTGTAAATATACAGACATTTCTAAGTTTCCTCTCGAGCTCCCTTGTCTTCCCATTCTTTCCCAGTGTGTTAATCTACAACTTACATTAATATCTCCAGCTGCTTTTGGCTTCGTGCTTTTTGGCTGCATTTCTGCTTTTTCTTTGTTTCTACAGAAATGGAAATTCTTTGAATTTTAACTAAGAGGAAAACTCCACCATCTGTGGTCTTGGTAAGTAATGATCAATGTGTAGAAAAACTGCAAAAAGAAAACTAATTCTGCATAAAAACCAAACTCACCATTATCCATCCAAAATATTATGGGTGGTGGTAAGCCAACAGGAGGTCTGCAGTGTAGTACTAGTGAATCACCTTCTCGAACCTGATTTGGTTCTAGTTTTTCTTTTGTCCACAAAGGGGATCCTATAGAAAGTAATTTTAACACACATACAAATTATGGATTGACAAAAATTCCAGAATTTAAGGAAGAAATGCACATAATATTCCAGAAAAACAGGAGAAATACATGCATCAAAATGTTAAGTCCTATCATAGAATCATAGAATCATAGAATTAGTGAGGTTGGAAGGGACCTTTAAGATCATCAAGTCCAACCGTTAACCTACTCTGAAGAAAGAAAGAAAAAAAAAAANTCTGGGCAGCCTATTCCAATGTTTAATAACCCTTTCAGTGAAAAAATACTTCCTAATATCCAATCTAAACCTGCCCTGACATAACTTGATCATGTTTACAAAAGTTTTAATTTTTTATCTTTTTTATGTTTTTTTTGAGAAAAGTAGGTTTTCTTTAAAGCTTTTTTTACAGCAATGATTTTCTGAAAGTATAATCAACTGATTCAAATTATTTTGCCTACTCACTAAAGGTTCTGTAACAGTATCTTGGAAAGTTTTAACTACGATAATGCAAAAAAAAAAAAAAAGTGATGCATTAAATTAGAAAAAAAGGCAGACCTTCCTGAAACAGTATTACACACACAGAGTTTTATTAAAACATGTGAGAGCGGAACATTTTAAGATGAGAAGCTTGAAAAACTGATCTGAGATAAGAATCACATAAAAAGCTGTAGAAACAGTCTACTATCAATCAATATTTCTTAGCTTTATCTTCTTTTTGGTCCCAGTCTGTTCTGTATTAAAGCTCTTATAAAAACTGTGGAATACAAGCATCAGAAAGGGAATAAAAATTGTCCTCAACAATGATGTGCATTAAGGATTTAAACATTTTATTCTAATTGTAGTGTCATACATACAACCCAATTTTAAACACGATAGGTCATCCAGATGTACCAAAAAAAAAAATCAGGAAAGCATTTTGGTTAATAAATCTTCTAAGGAATATTGGAGAGAACATGCAATACATTATTAAATCTGAAGATCAGAAACCATAAATACCTTCTAACATGATGACTTTGATGATTTAAGTTTTTAAGACAGGAAAAAAACCCCACTAAACATACATAAGAAAATAAGCAAACCAAAGTGTTTCACATTTTATGAACATCAAGAGTTTCACTTACTAGAAGGCCTTATAACAATATTGTTGGAAATGGCTGCTCCTCGTTCATTCCTTGCTGTACACTGGTATACTCCCTCATATGCTTCTGCTTTCCCACCATTCATAATATTTATAACAAGGGTCCCTGAATTTGGTTTCATTGTTACCTGGGCATCTTTATCTATATCAAAATGAGTTCCATTGCGTGTCCAGGAGAAGCTAAAACAATAAAAACAAAAAGAAAAGTTTCTTCTTCAGTTGCGTTTTGTACATTGTATAGAGAGAAAAAAAAAAAGTCATTTTCAATAATACTTGGTATTTTTTCTTTAGCAGATAAGTCAGACTTGCTCTCAAACTAAATTAACTAATAAAGTAATAGAGCATTTTTAATATAAGAAATCTGGCAATACTTTAAGATAAAAGGCTTGGCTGAACTTGTTAACAAGAGCCATTTCAAAGTCAATATTTAAAAAAAAAACATTAAAAGATTCTGAAGTTAATCGTATATGGAAAAGAACTGATTTTCTTTCTACTAAAAATGATACAGTAACATCTGCGAGAACTGATATTGCTAAAGCTGCATTAGCATTTCCATTATAAAACCTATTGTTAAAAGGGTTTATAAACCTGCCTTTAAAAACTTGCTCTGGGCTGAAATGTGTCATCTCAGGTCCCAGCAGGAGACCATTTCTTTTAATTGGTTTGGCCATTTTAAAGTTATGCAAATGAATTAAAGACTATGTGGTGAGTTTGATTTCTTTCACTTCTCTAATGCAAACAACCATGATTCTTTAAATGAAATTTTGCAGGCTGATAGCCCCTAATTAATGTAGTAAATTTATACTGGTGTTACTCAAAGCAAGACATGTTTTGAAAATTAGTCACTAAAAATGAAGACTATTAGAACTCATTAAAAAAAGTAAAAAAGCAGATTCACAGTCTGCCACTTATACTGCCGTAAACACCAGTTTCTTACTTATGCTTTGTTAATGGCCAAAATATAGTTACAGAGAGCTAGACCAACCCCTGTGTTGAGCACTCACGGGTTCAGATGTTGTGAACAGCCCTTTTCCTACTTGTTACATTTCAGCTTCATAATCTTAAACACAAACACTATATATACTTACTGTTTAGAATGCTTCCAGAAAGTATAAACATATCCTGTACTAGAAAAGCTCAAATTTTAAGCCACTCAAAATTGTGTGCTGACCTTCTGGAGTCAATTAGGTGTCAATTGTGTGCTGACCTTCTGCAGGGAAGACTGGACACACTATTTGCACTTGGTGGTGGGGGACAGCAAAAGAAGTGGACCTGACCAACAGCACTGCACCACACTGCAGTGGTTTCGGGAGGACTAGTGTGCATAGCGAACCAATAGTGAACCTCTTTCTTATGACCTTGTGGGTGAAGCTGGAGAACATGGGGTTCCTGTAATCCTCAGCTACCAATACCACTGAAGCACACAGGGAACTGTAAAGTAGTTTCAAATGAGAGGTGACAAATGTGGTGCATAACCCTGAATGTGAGATACATCAAAGTCAGAATCTTTGCTGGTCAAGCTATGGGTAGCAGCAAAAAACTTTATGCCAGCTGCTCTCACCAATAAGAAGTTACCTTGTTTTAACAAACAATTTACACTCCGGGCTGAGAAAGTTCATCTTCAACTTCAGAGCTTGGAAGCAGCTTAAGTTCCAATATGCATTTGCAGGTCATCAAGACTGATGGACCAGACTAACTATTGAAATAAATTATTTGGATGTCATATCTTTAAAAATAAGCAAAACTAAGCACAAGCTTATAAAACTCATTAGAAAATTCTGCACTTAAATCCTGTCACTTCCTCTGTAGCAGTGGAACAAAGTGAGACAACAGTTTGATGGGAAAGGTGAGGCCATAGAGCAGAGCCCTGGCACATGACTCTGATATGTCAGTCTCATGGATGTTGCTCTTAATCTCTCAGGTAAATCCAGCCCAGAAAAGGCCTTCAAGAAAAACATCCGCAGAAGCAGTACAGTTGTTCCAAAGTGCACAATAGTCATCTGACCCTCCAGCTCAACACCCAGACGGTTGAGAATGGCATTGTGCCTGCCAAATTAAAATGCTGGTAAACACAACAGCTTCATGGCACTCCTACCATTAACAGAACACTAGAAAGGCTGACAGTATCACAGACAATCTCCATCTTCTCCATTCTGCTGCCCAGCATGATAATGACCATGATCCCAAGGCAACCAGAAGGAATAATGTAGAGAAAACCCTAATTATTCAGAAGAAGTACATTTAATGAGCTCTGTGTGTGTCTGAATGAGCAATTATAGACTGACTTTGCAAGTAAGTTGTAGCATAACACTACTGAGAACAGAGAGATGCACATTTCTCTTTGTAGTCTCTGAAATAAAAAACAGTTACTAGCAATGCCAGAACGCATCACAGTTACTGCTGTTTCCAGTGCAGGTAACTCAGTATCCTGAAATGAGTAGTTTCAAGATACTGAAACAGGGCCTTAAAATGGAAGATGATCAGGAATCTGATCTACACACAGCGTTACCATTTCTGCCAAAACCTAAACTTTAGGCTATTAACTACACTTGGTAAATCAAGACTACTGATCATTAAAACTGACACACATTATATAACATCCAACAAAATGCTTATGTTTTGTTAAGACGAGCCTCATAAAACTGAATGACTCACAAAACATTAAATTTCAATTTATTAGGGTTACTCTGAATTTATTCAAAATCCATTCATCTTAGACACTAAGCCTAAATCTGGAATCAGATCCAGTTCATATTATGGCGTGCACTAACTGCTTTCCATGGGCATTTACCTACCTACCTATAATAACCGAGTATTATTTTATTGTTAGAGCTTTAACGAGAAAAAAAATACTATAGTTACTTGATGACTATAGAGAAGTTAAAATGTCAAGGAAGAGAAGAGTCAAATTTGTGCCACTTTCTGGCAGCTGTTTAAATTACAAAGGCAGGAGTGCGTGCATGTTTCTGCGTGTTCAAGCATACACATACGCGTGTAACTCGTTAGTTTACAAAAGTCACATTATTTTCTCCTGGTTTTCCTATGTTGTTAGGGCAACAAAAGCAAACCAAAATGCTACTAACCTAGGAGGTGGCTTTCCTTTTGCTTCACACTGTATTACAATATTCTCTCGAGGGTCAACAATGTAATCTTTTGGAGATTGCCGAGTTATTGTAGGAGGTTGCGACACTTCATTATGGAATATAAGAAACAGAGAGGAATTTAACAATATTTTCAAAGTATCAGTGAGACAGTTTTGTAAGCAGAGAAAGCAGAATTGCAATTACCAATCAAATCATCGTGAGAAGAGTGAGATTAAAGCATCCTTTGTATTAGGCGGCTGAAGCCCTCTACTCTTGTAAATCAGTGTAGCTATACTAACTTCCAACTGAGCTATGCCGATTTACAGCAGATGAGTATCTTGGCCAAAAAGCTTAATGGATATAATTTCTATACATCAGATTTCAACACATTTTCCCAAAACCAAAGGACACTTGAATTCTAAGTCCAACATATCCTGAATGAAAGGTTGTGAGACACAGACCCACACAAAATGTTTTTTACCACACAGAAGGAAAAAAAAATACATTGCTTTGTATTTTTAAACATTTTATGTATTTCCAATTTCTCTACAGGTGAAAACTTTTCACACATTTATTTGTGCTCAACATATTGAATTTACCAACAAAGCATGCTTTTAGGAGCTACTTTTCAGGAGTAAAAACTGTGTTAGAAGTAAAAGACTGTAAAAACTGACAAAAATAGTCATTAGTTTCCAAATAGAGTAAACATGTAGGAAATTACTAGTACTGGTTCTCTGTAAAAAAAACCCAACAAAAATACAGTCAGTCTTGTGAATTGCCCCAGGAGAAACAAACATGTAACATTTACGGTTTATCAAGTACTCTAGAATGAGTAGCACAAACCAGAATTTAAGGAGTTGGCACCTACCTATTTAAAGTAATTTATACTCTGTTACCTTTATCTATGCCCATTTTTGCATTAAAAAAAATCCTGGTTATGATATTAAGACAGTGAGAAAGGTGTCTTCCTCAACATTGTTCATCTGTTTATAGTTTAGTGACACCTAAAGGAACCAGTTTAATAACATGCCCATGAACATCCCCATCTAAATGTTGTAAATTGTCTGTCCAGGAATACACTTTGCTAGTACTTTGGGATCATTTCTAGCCACTTTAGCAAAATATTTCAATCATTAGTTAGCTGTGTTCTCATGCCACACTCCAGCCAGTCAAAATTGTAAAACTGTGACTTTTATTTTGAGTCTTCCCTATATTATTCATTAGGTACTCTTGCACAGAAAGAGGTAGCGATCTGTAAAGTCCTACCCACAAGAAATAGCCAGGAAAAAAATCAGATCATGGAATCATAATGAGATATAGCAGCCAAGCAAAACAGAACAGGCCATCAGAGCTGGGTTTTGCTCCTCTTCCTCACTGCAGAGAGGAGAGTGCTTAAAAGAGGAAGGCGACATTTTTACATGATGATGACTTTTTGTGTATTTCTTTAGAGAGGCACTTTGAAGACAGCCCTTTTCCCTTTCAGAGGCAGTTCTCGGAACTATTACATGTCAGATGCTTACTTGGGAAAAGAAAGCACACTCTGAAAAGGGATGTGACACGAACACTGCCCAACATACAGGATACTCCATCTGAGGCACGTTAAAGACCTGAAGTCTCCACTCCTGTTGTATGCACTGCACTTAAAACTCATTAAATTAACCATGATACTACAGCTGAGTTAGGAGATACCATAAAAAATTAGGTCTACTTAAATAACTGTATCTGCTGTTTTTTAAGGACACAAAAGTATCTCCAACTCGGACATGTAAAATAGTATGTAAGTACATATATACCAATGAATTTTTTTTCATCAAATATATTTACTCCTGAAAGTAGTAGTAAAACATTGCTCATGCTGACACTGAGTAAGGTTTTTAATGTTCAGATAGCACACAATCAAAAATCACACAATTAATTTGTTCAAAGTATCAGAACACTGATTTACATACAGTAGTATTTTCTGAACACTGCATGCACAAAAACATCTAGCTACAGCAAACCAAATAATCAAACAAATGTCAGAATCACACACTTTTGGACTGCAAATTCAATTCGCAACACAATCACTATTAATTTTCAGCAGCACACAGCCTAATTTTTGTGGACAGGAACTTACATTCTTCTAGAAGTTTTGCTTTTATTCCCCCATCAGAATCAGCAGTTGAATGGACAAATGAAGATTAAAGAGAAACATTTGTTAGTTAAAAGAAAATTAGAATTTTTGAGAGGGAAGATAAGTATCTCTGACAAGGACATTGGTCACCATTAAAAAGAAAATATTTAAAACATGTAGCACTGTAACCCATGCAGTGGTGCCTGAAATTCCAGCCACGATTTCCATTCTGTCAGATATTACTACATTTATCTCCAAGTTAATGGTACAAGAAACTTTTCTGAAGTGTTGACTTTTTAAGGGCAACTGTGATTTTGGCCTTGCAAGGACACAAAACACTGATACTGAGGAGACAGCAAATCAGAATTAATGGAGTGCATTGCCCTCATGCTGCGGTCAATATCAATCCACCTGGAAGAACAAAGAGAATGCTTCAGGCTAAAATTACTCCTACAAAGACAAAAGCACCTAATTCTACTCAATCGACACGCAATCCTTTTTGGTTTGAAAAAAAAGAACACAAAAAAAAATCATCTTTGTTGTCACATTTTTATTGCTTACTTAAAATATTTTGTGTATATGTCTCCTCATCAATAATGTTTTATTGATGCAGTCAAACTGCTTTTGGTCAGCTACGTTGTCAGTCATCCCTTACCTACTTTGAGACACTGATGAGCATAGGAATTGCTAAACTGGATGAAACCTAAAGGTTCAACTAATCAAGTATGTTCTCACCACCAGGTCTCTGTGGCGTGTATGTAGGGAAGACCCACAGAAAATGTAAGTCCTTCCTTTGCGGTGCTCTCCCAGAGCCCACTCTAACCATTATTTATGAAAGCAAAAACATCATTATAGATGTAATTTTGGTTAATATGATTTTTGGCTAAAAATTCAAGTATGTGACTTTATCAGACCTAACAATGTTATTAAACATTAGGTAATAGGGAAAGTGAGACTTGAGAGTTAACATGATACATCTAAAAGGACTATTAATTTTTGTCTATTGATGCATTTCTGGTTAATTTAACTTGAAGTGTTGCTCTGTACAAAAAAATATTAGAGTGGTGCACAATTTAAATTAGTTTCTAAACTACAAGAGGGGTTTAAAACATTATTTCTAGCCTGCAAAAATATTCAGGGAGAAAAATCAAGTTTAGAAAATACGACATTCATTCATCAAACTTTTAAAGCCCTCTTTAAGCCATACTTTATTGCTCTAAAGGCATTCACAGCACAAAAAGTCTGATGTGATTCAGATATATTGATCTTGTTATAGAAATACAGGTCATTGGTTTGAGAGGCTTGTAAATGTGCATGGGGAAAAAACATCAAAGTGGTTGCAATTTATGTTAATGATTATTAAAGAAAAACATGCATTTATGGAAGGTAGGAGGGTATCAAAAACATGGGGGTAAAGAAAGCCATGCAGATTAGAATCATAGTCAAATTTACTGATGTATTAATCCATCAATTTAACACCAGCCCTAATGTTCTCTTCTCTGGTAATTAATTTAACAAATGAATAGTCACTGTGAGGTGCATCATGGTTCACTGAATTCTGAAAATGTGATCATGCTTATCTTAAGAAGAAAATAACAACCTGAAGCATGAATAAATTCATAAAATTAACTATTAGGGCTATAAAACACAGCAGCTACCATTGCTTCCTTTTCAGCATAGAGTGCTACCTTCAAGGTTCCCCACTAACACAGTCTTACATTAGACAAGAATTTCAGATCTTGGGATTTCCCCTCTTCTAGATGTTTCCTCACTGGTTAATCCTAGAGTTCCCTGCTCAGCACACATGCTTTTAACTTCAAGTTAGATACTTAACTGTTTTCAGACACTGCTTAGGAAATCTAAGAGCCTAACCTACTCTTCTGGATCAAAAAGTAAGATACTTCCAGTGTCTGAATTTTAGATATATCAGTCTTTTACTAGATCTCATATCAGCTCCTGGAAACCTCTTATACGAAGATAAGGGTGTTTGTTTACAGCAATTAGGAATTGTCCTGGGGTTTTCAGCATACTGTCAGTATGATCTTAATTAGCATTTAACTGGGCTTCTCTACCCTTCATTTTGATCAAATAAAGTGTTTAATAAAGGCACACCGAAGTGTGAGTATTCATGAGAATCCTATGCTAACCCTTCTCAAGTGAACAATATAAGTCATTTTATATGCACAGTTTTTGAAAATCTTCAGTAAATTAGTGTAAATATTCATAATCACAATGTCCTGACTTAAGTGGTTAAACACACTCTATGTGTTCCATGTTGGAGTTATCTTCATCTTCCTATACAGAAATTATTTAACTAATCTTCCATTATTCTGTACTTATTTAGGAGGTTAATACTTACAGTCAAGAGGTACATCCAATGCAGAAATCATTTGGCACAGAAAGAGGACTAAGGAAGCTTTGCTTGCAGATATGCTCTTCTTTTTCATCATGATTTTAGGCTGTATTGAGTAAATCACACTTGAAGAATGAAGTTCAACTTCATCAGACTAGGTAGCTTGGAATAATTATGCAGATATAGACAAGAAACCTGGTAAATAAAAATTAAGAAAATAACAATATGGATACTATGTAGAGTTGAATGATCACATCTTAATAATATTATGAAATACCAGTAGTCTACACATATTCAGGGGTAATAGTTACACCATGTGCTCTAAGGAAATCCAAGTAGAGATCCTGAAGTTCTTAGGATACCTAGATCATAACATTTTCCTAAGGAAGCTAACCTTGTTGAACAGAAACACAAATGCCTCTCCTAAGAAGGACAAAGCATCAGTCCAGCTAATTAAAGAACAGTATACACTAAAGATAATAGTCCTTAAAAGTAGATTTAGGAGATTAAAGCTCTGAATGCCCATCTAGTCTTTCTCAAACACCCTGCACAATTATTGGAAAGACTTATTTTAGGCATCTAACCCATCGAAAACATGTCTGACCACAAATTTGCTAAGTAACCTGTGGGATATTCCTGTCCTTTGAGTTAGACATGTTAGCTTCTCCCTGCTTTGGAACTTTTTCTAATAAACAGCTGTAGACCAAATACAGAAAACTTCATGGATTGCCATGCTGAGTTGCTAGTTTATGTACTGCATAGGAACCCAGGCTTCTATTCCTGGATTTCTGATTCCACCCAAAATACATAACATGGAAATACTTTGTCATTTCTAGCCTGAACGCCCACAATCTAATTAACTGGCAGCACACTATCAAACTCTCTTCTCCTCCCTTCCATTGCGAAGAGGTGGCAAAATGAAACTTAAGGGAAGACTGTTCTTTGAAATGTGCTAGATTTTCCCCCTCAAGCAAACCTGAGGGATCATATTAACCACAGCAGAATGATTCTGGCTCCCTCCTTATTTTTACTGCATTCAGGACCAAGTTCTAACTTAGAAGAATGTTGAAGGAGTAAAAACTAGCTGCTTGCGAGCCCCATCATCACCAGTAACCTACAAAGAGCTGTAAGAATACAGCCTTAGAAATCAAGAAGGTGCTTACACAATGCATTCTCAGTAAACAGACATCAGCTGAGAAAGTACTTCCCAGATGCCAGACCGATCAGAAAGTTCACAGTGATCAGCATTAAATTACCTTGAAAAGAGCACTTCCTCAGCTACGCCTACAGATGTGAAACACAACGTTATCAAGTCCACAAGGAGTTAAAGTTGCAAAGAACCAGCTGCCTTACAAATGCTTCCTGAAGTTACTTGAACCAGTCTATGCTAAGAATCCCTCAATCTTCAGGTTACAGAAGAAAAGCCGTCGCAAAAGCAGACAAGGTGGCAAGCCTAACTCCAAAATACCCAGAAAATGGTTAAAGCAAAAAGCAGGGAAGCATGACAAGTACTCATACTTTCTTAGAAAAATAAACTGAACTTTCCTACATTTTAAATGAGCACCTTAAGCACTGGGGGTTTAGCTGGGGAAGGGGAGAAGTGTTTCCTCCATCCCGGTTTTGGCACGTAGAGTTTCCTATGCTGCCTCTGCAGCAAGGGGAAGGAGAAAGGCTTCTGAGAGGGCCTGAGAGCACTCCAGCGTGTTTCCTGCGATGAAGTGCTCTCCAGAAGAGCTGATTTTGTTCCATCAACTACAGCTGTCTACTCTTCTCCAGTTAAACTAGGTTCTCACACCCGGCTCTCCTGATCTTTATGTCATCTACTCATTACAGCATCCCTGCAATTAACAAGGTGCCCTCTCTGTACAACGTGTTTGACCCAGGATTTACAGGACACTCTTTGAAGTATTCTACAAGTGAACCTTGACTTCTATTGTTTCTTCTCCAAGCAAAATTTCAGTTTTCCTTATGAAACCCTGAGAACCTGATTATCCACTTTATTGTCTTGTTCTTTCACCTTGTAAAATGAGTATTGCAGTGATTTGAGAGTATTTTAGAATTAAATTGCATTCCCTTTGAACAAATACAAATGAATAAGCAAGCAGTGTGAATCAGGCATGTGCAATTAAAATGATTGTGAAAGTAATACTCTTGAGAAAATGCCTCACACTGCCTACCTCTGCTACTGCAATGCTCCAGTAGGATACCTATTGAGCCTAGTGCTGGGATGTTTGGGTATAATATGGGAATTCAACAGGCAGCGGGAATTATAAAGCTGAGCTTGCACACTGACTGTGATTCTTCAGAGAGGTAACGTGCCCAAATGATTTGTGACAGAACATATTTAACTGAAGATGATTTTAGGTTTGTCAGCACAACTGGGTGCTCCTGTTGAATATATTCAAGGTTAAATCTGACATAATTTAGTATGAATACAACAGCTGCTGAGTAGAACTAAACATTGCTTCGACATAATTCTATCTGCTACAAAATAAGGCCAGGCCTCTAAGTGCAGATCAATGTAAAGGCTTCTGTCTCAGAACTTGAAATATTTATACAGCAGATTGCCTTTTCCTCCAGATAATTTATTTAAGATCTCTTGTAACTCAGACATTTTGTCCTACCCATTTCATAGAAAAACACATATATTTTGACAGCTCATTTAGGAGTCTGTTCACTGATTTGTACAAAATAAGATTCTCTATACCTACATACCTCTTATGTACATAAAAAAATATCACTTGTTACATCTTCTGTGCTTTTTGCTGAGATGCCGATTGTGAGTAAAAACACAGACTAAAGGTTGAAGCTATGGAGCAAACAGGAGTCAAGGTAAATATGAATGCATAAGCAAAGTATAATGATATTTACTACATAATATAGTATCAGATTTCAAAGGGGGCCTTTTATGTATGACAAAAGAATAAGGATAAAGTGAGAGACATCCACTTTTTTTTTTTTTACTTTTTTTTAAAAAAAGATATTATTACTTTTACAGATGAGCTACAGAAAGACACAACTGGAAGAATGAAAGCACCAGTGAGCCTGCGGTAGAATACGTGGCATCAGCACAAAACACAGTTTGGTGCCAGTGATCTCTTTGCTGTGACTCACATGTCTGAATGCTTTTGGTCATAAACAACAAAAACAGATACTTTGAAAACACTGAAGGAGATAGGAAAAACAGCATGCACATGGAAGAGATGAGTTGGGAGGCAGAATCCAAGACTCCTTTTTGTACTATAAATCAAATGGGCCAGGGACCTTCTTGATTTTGAGAGCTTAAGAGCAAATGAATCATAGAATCATTTAGGTTGGAAAAGAACTTTAAGATCATCGAGTCCAACCATCAACCTAACACTGCCAAAACCACCACTAAACCATGTCCCAAAGCACCACATCTACATCTTTCAAATACCTCCAGGTATGGTGACTCGACCACTTCCCTGGGCAGCCTGTTCCAATGCTTGATAACCCTTTTGGTGAAGAATTTTTTCCTGATATCCATCCTAAACCTCCCCTGGCACAACTTGAGGCCATTTCCTCTTGTCCCATCACTTGCTACTTGGGAGAAGACACCAACACATCATGGCTTACATCCTTTCCCTCTGAAGGAAGTCTCCATACTACCTATGCACTGTGCTACTTCCTGAATCACGTTGAGGCATTGTCTGGGAGAATTATGGTTGGCTCAGGTCAAAATCTGCCAGGGAGAGCGTTAACAATCGAACAGTATACAAGATCGTGGAACATAAGTATGGTATATTTTACTATGCTATAGCAGCACTGAGTGTTACTAATTCCTAATTGGGATATTAATACAGACAGAAACACTCTCAATGGGCATTTCAAAGTTTAACCAATTAAGGCTCCAGTTGACAAAGGGAAGACACATTTCCTCTCGCTCTCTTCAACATAAGAACATGGCATCTTCGATTTCCTTGTAAGTACAGCTGCAATATTTCTTTAATAGCATGTAAGAGGTACAAGGGAGCAGATTTACTGAAATTCAGCCTAGCACAAAGTTAAATAATGTATTTTCTAAGTGTAATATTGTTCCACAGAGTTTCAATGCATCAACTGATTATGCAGTTCTACTGAATTAATTATTTTAAGACAAAAAGGTCTCTATGAATGTGAATTAAAATCAAGGTGAATGGTAGAAATGTGAAAGGGTTATAAAAAAGTACAAGAAAGAACAACGGGAATATTTCATGCACATTAGGAAAAAAAAGGATTCTCTTATATACAGTTATGATTAAATTAATAGGGAACAAGTTTGAAACTGCAAATGAGAGGAAAATTACTACTGAGCAAAAAACTTCCCCTGCTTCATTTGTCTAATACCTGTATTCTCACAGCAAAAGACAGATATAATTAGAATACAGGAAAAATAAACAGTTTTCAAGAAAATTTATTTCAAAGCAACTTTATATAGAGCTCCACAGAAATATGAAAAGCAATTTCAAATTAGGTAAATGGTTTTAGTAACTTGTACATAAAAAAGTGCTGACAATACACACATTTTATTTTATATTTGTAACAGATAAAAAGCACAAAATGCTTGCTTTTGAGGACAACTGCAACATCCTTACCACTTAATGACAGATCTTTATAGGGCTTATGTATTTTATACAACTGTGCTAACTATGCAAGTATCAATAGGATGATTTAAAATATTTTTGAACAACTGGTTTCAAATTTCACACTTCTTTTTTAGCTTACGTAGCATTTACAGTAATGGGTAACATTAAAAACTCTGATTGGAAACAATTATTTCATTTAAAATTTTTCAAACAGAAACAGGTAACAATGCACTTAGTGTTACACTACCTAAGTGGCATGGACACAGTAGTAACGGAAACAATAATGCTATTTAGATATTGCTTTTATTCAAGCTATTTTTATGGAGATAGCATGACCTAACAGACTAAACACTCATGTACGTATCAATAGACCTGAGTCCTGTTCAAAATTCTGCTCTTTAATAGTCATGTAGTCAATTCAATCCCCACTCATTTGATTTCCCCATCCATCTCTGACGTACTAGATGTAAATTGTCCAAGGTATGGTCTATTTACAGGTATGTGGTCTTAATCTACTTATCACATAAACTATGCAGACAGAATTCAATAAAGAACTCCTCAGCATTAATTCACATTAGTTTTAGATGGTTACATGTACTTCAGCAATTTTTAAGCTTTTTTTGACAAAGGCAGACGGCAAAGCTGTGTGCCGCACTTGAGATGTTCTTAGCAGTTCTATATACAGCGTAAAATCGTCAGCCTGGTCACGCTCCTGGACTCCCCCTATACACGGCATTACTCTTTTGGCTCCAACACCGTACTTCAGCATTCACACTAGTCTCCTTCCTTCCCACCACCCAGACACAACTTCCAATCTCTCTATTCTCATCCTCTATTTTCCAAACATGGTCTGCTAGCTTCCTTCTACCTAGATGGATTATTTTCATGTTTCCATATTAAAAAATAAAAATTTGGCTCACTCAGTCATCTCAACCTCTCTTAATGATTGCCCTGTCTCTACGGTTATTGTTGTCTTGCCAATCTTCAGAACAACTGTTAATTTCAAAGTGTAAAATTACAGCTGATCAAGTCAACAAAGAAAATGTCAAATATCATTGGCCTTTACACTGTTCCTCATGAGAACACTATGGGAAAGCCACTTAGTCCTTGAAGTTCCTTTGTTGACAATCGTATATTAAGACCTGCTAGTTGTTTAGTTATTCATTCAAGTCTGGTCTGTTTCATTATATAGTTCAATTTATGTTTTTATTAATCGGTTTCACATGGCAGTAAGTCAAATTCTTTTCAAAGTCTACTACATCAACAGCATCG
The DNA here is from genome assembly GCA_008711295.1 of Anarhynchus alexandrinus. NCBI lineage: Eukaryota > Metazoa > Chordata > Aves > Charadriiformes > Charadriidae > Anarhynchus > Anarhynchus alexandrinus. Next base: position 932,533 of record VUYV01000069.1, read on the forward strand.
TATTATCAAACTTGTAATTTTATCAAATATTAAGAGATTAAAATCAAGTTTTTGTCAATCATTCGTTTTACAAGCCCTACTTTCCATAAAACTATGTTGAGTAGAATTAATTTTACTCATGGCCCTTAATTCCTTATCAGCTGAATCCCCAATCAGCTTTTTCCATATGTTCACTGTGATTTATATCAGGCTATATTTACCCTGCTCAATCTGCTTGTCTACTCTGAATCTGGGCAGAACACCAGCTTTCTTCCAGTCTTAAGGAATGTATTAAAAATGAATACTGGTGAACCAGAAATCTCCCCCACCGTCTCCTCTAGAACTCACAGGTAGACCCATTCCACCTAGACCTACTGACTAAAAATATGTATCTTCAACACATATTATTCAGTATCTATTAATGGTTACCATGAGTAAAAAAGCTCTCCATCCTAACATGATGCATCATACTTTTCCTTCCAATTCATCACGTTACTTGCAATAATAAATCAACAGCAAGAGAAGAAAACGATTGTGAAGTAGCTCACAAAACAGTGCTAATCCTGTTTCTGTTCTTAAGACTTGGTCCTATAAAAATAAACCAAATATTTCTCTGCTTGTCTCCTCCATGGCAATGGCCAACACATCTGCCATGAGAACAGAAGCTCTTTCACACTGCAGTACTGACTGCGCATCTGCACAGCCCCAGCACAATGAGATTCAATTGCTTCTAGAGTAACTTCAGTATCAGTTACTGAACCGGCACTCTTAAACAGCTTCATTATTCACCCATTTTGCATCACTACTGAACTGCACTTGTACCAGCCCATCTGACACCCACCCAGCTGATGCACCCTTGTACGAAGTTGACTCCTCCAGCCCAGCCAGGACTGAGCAGGGTCCCACAATGGCACAAATGCTAAAGGTCTTCTTAAGCACAGTCAACAGAAGATCAGTCCTTTAACGGTGTTTTATTATGGCAGGTGAGGGTATAAATGAAGATATGCCTGTTTGGGTAATTCTGTAAGAAATCCTCCCTCCAACACTTGCCCATTGAGTAGGAGACAGGAGGAATCCCCTGGATTCCAGGTTAGCTTTGATCTTTTCCCCACTGATAAAGCATAGGCAATCTGGATCTTGTCTCGTTTACTTGTTTCTGGGGTTTTGTGGGTTTTTTAAAAAAAATTCTTCTCTCCAAATATTCTTCCCTTTTTCTTTTGGGATTCTTTAGTGTTGTTCTTTCCTGATCACTATAAAAATTTTATAGCTGCTAACTACAGCTCATTGGTAAATCACTATGAGCACTGGGACACAGCTAAAAAAGCAAGGATATAGGTCCTTAAAAATCCCACTCAGCAAAGTCTTATTTCAACTGTCTGCTCTAGAAGTACAAGTGCCACATCCTAGGAGTGCCCAAAAATGCAAGGTAAAAAAACCAACTAAGCACAGAGTTCAAATGTCTAACTAAGGTCTTCAGGTAAACCCATAAGCTCAGTCATGATCCACAGACTCGAATCTTCTCTTGAGAGCAGCCATTTAAGAGTTGATTTTTAAAAGACTGGAGCAGGGCTGATCTGTCCTTTTTCAGTTGTCTTACACACTCCCTGAGGACCTATACTGGATTTGGCCCTTCTGAGGATTTAAACAGAAGAGCACTTACTTTCTAGATCCTGCTCAGATTAAATTATAAGATGCTTTGGCTGGGGCGATTACACACATGGCAGAGCAAAGCTGTGGACAGCCCTCAAACTGGGAGGTAAGCCTAGTAAGCGTGGCAAGTTTAGATGCTTCCAGAGTCAAATAAGCAGTTTTGGATTGAAAATTTAAACTCAAGACATCTCAGTCTTGCTTGGTTGCTTTCTGGTGTCCTAATTTCCTGACTGGATTCAGTCCTTTTCACCTTTTTTACCTCCTCACTTACAACAGAAGATGGAATGGAGCATAAAAATAATGGTTTAGCAACATTTATTTCAGCAGTGCTTTAGAGTCATTACAGCCTGAGCAAATATGCTTCATCTCTTATGCACGTATGCACACTTTGCTGTCTTTCAAAGACTTGGCTGAAGCGCTCAAATTGAGCGCAACTTTGCAAATCTGTTGAACACTACTGGTTTACACAGGAGGGAGTAAAAACATAGCTTGCATAGGTTTACATAGATATAGTTTGGCTTGAAGTGCATCACTAAATACGGTGATCAAGGAGACGAAATAATTCAGCTTGATTATTATATTTGTCAGTGAGTTAGAAATCATGCAGAGAAAACAAATTAAGAAAACACATTTTTACAGCACCTGGATTTTAAAAACAGGTACCCACGTGATGGTACTGTTAGGATACCTCTTCAGGCTATGCTTTGACATTTTTAGAAGCATGCAAATGATCTAGGTGCTCATTAAGTCCACTTTCAGAAGATGCAATTCAGACTGAACTTCGAGACAAAGGTTTTCAAGTAGCCCATCTCCTTCCCTCTGAAAGATTTTGCAATAGAGAAAAAAAGTACTTATGAGAAAAGTATCTATGAATCATAAGGCTGCTATTACAGCCACACCGTACTCTGCAAACAAAACCAGAAGGAAAACTGCAGAATGGGCAGAAGGAAAGTGCACCATCATCCTGAGTGAAGGCTCTCAATTTAATGACTTAATAACAGTTAGTTCCTTGTAAATATGCAAACTGGATGCTCAGCTGAAATGCTCCCTGAAATGTTAATTTCTTTACCCAGGAGGTATGATGAAAGGGATTTTCTTCCTTTTTTTTTTTTTCTTATTTTTATTTTTTTTTAACCCACCAGAATTCAGAGCAGGGGCTTCAGAGAGCTGGCGTAGGAGAAGGTAATACATTCTGTAGTACTCTTGTTAATTACGTTCTTTTACATCCCTACAGCTAAAGTCAAAAGCACTATCTGTCCAGAAGTATTCCTGCAGTCCTGGAGATATTCTTGTAAAAAGCATACTGTGCAAAAGAGCAGAATCTGATTCAAAGACAGGGAAACTCCTCCCTTTGGGAAGTAGAGCAGAAACCACTAATATTAGCATGAAATGCCAGAATAGTTATGCTAGGGAGGAGGTCACTCAGAATAGGGACAGTGCCAGAAACTGAGGACTAAGGCATTCTGTCAGATATAAAACCCTAACAAGTACATGAACAAAGGAGGGTAAACAGTGCTGAGGGAACAAACTGTACAAACTCCAGCTAGCTGCCTCGGGTAGATTTTTTGGAGATGGGGGTTGGGCACTGGCCACCTATGTGTAACATTTATTTAACAGGCAAAAGTCAGCATGTTTGCTGGTTTAATTTTAATTAATTCTGTTAAAGGAGTTACGATTACATCTGTTAGCTTGGAATCTCTGCCAGCCATTAAAAACTGAAATGTACTGAGAGCTCCGATACAAACACTTCCATGCTTTAGAAATCTCCCTGCCTTTCTCTCTGAAAGTGCTGATAATGTTCACGATGATTATAGCTGTGCAAATCACGTCTGTTCCTACTTTAAATAACACTAATTCATGCTGCCACTGCTCCCAACAGAATGATGTGAAACTTAAGCAAACCAACCAACTCCTTAAAATTTGTTTGCAGATATCACCAGTGTCACCATGCTCAGCTACTCTACAGAGGACCATACGTGCAGGGATGACTAGTGCCCTGACAAGGGACAGAAAGAACTTGCAAGTTTTAAGATTTTCTGACTTTCTCACTTCTCTGTATGAGCATCTCTAGTTCCCCCTCACTCTCAAATAATTTGTAACAACATGCAAAGTGCTAACTAGCTTCGTCACCATCACAAAACCTGCCTGATGCAGCTGGCCAGCTCAACTCTATAGATAAAGCAAAGCAGAGAAGGTTTGCATTCAAGTTTACTTTTTTTCCTGATGTCTTTGCTTCCCCCCCCATATTCACTTGTAGACCTTCCAGCTCCCTGAAGATACACCCTTGTGGACATTGTGGAAGCTTTAAATGGGAGTATGCAACAGGGCAAGGCCTGACAAGATGCGCAACACCATGCACAATGGTGAACGGTGACACAACCTGACTGCCCGCCGCCGTCATTAAGAGCTGACTTACTCGGCTGGCACATGAGAAAGCAAAGGAGACCTGGTGCCTGTCTCAAGAGCTCACATAGGGAGCTCACCACCACAAAACCGGTAAATTCTGCCAGGGTTTCTCCTCCTGTCAATGAGAAGGGCACAGAGCCCTCTGAATGCACTGTCTCCTGCCTCCAAATGCCTCCAAAGATTAACAATAATGTCAGTCCTCCATTAGGTGGCAGATTGACCCAGCGAGAGGATGGGGCAGGCGCTTCTCTGAGCTTGCAGTTGGGAGAAGAGGGTGAAGGAGTGGGGCAGGCAGCTGTTGGAGCGACACACTGCGATGGGATTGAGACGATACCAGGTAAATAGTATCTTCTAGGTTTTGTTAGGTGGAGGGGAAAGGCAAGAAGGAAAGAGACCGTGCACATATTTAAAGGCAGTAAGATTGGAATTACATGTTAAAATTTTAGATTTGTAAAGTCAGATGTAAACATAATACTAACATGAAAACAGAAAAATAATTTTCCAGCAGTGTTGAAAGCCACAATCTGGAAGATGATGGGGGAAAAAAGCAGACCCTGCAACAGCCCGGTGGTTTGCTCATGAGTATTTGCTACAGCTCTGCCTCCTTCTACAGTGAATTCACAGTGATGGATTATTTCAGCATAGATTCCACCTTCAAACAAGGGCTACAAGAGCATTTCATATATTTCACAGGAAGAAACAAGGGAAAGGTGAAAAAACAATGTTGCAGTAATTAGGGAATATTTAAAAGTACTAAGGTCCGAAGGCTTCAGACACATTGTGGATCCACTGCGCATCCATTGTAAGGCAAACTCCAGAAACTCTGAAGCACGCAGAGAGATCATAGCACAGACCACTGGGGCTCTGTCACCACCTGACCTCTCACTCTGAAGTACAAATCACGGGTATATGCCTCCTTATACAGTTTTTGCTTTCATCAATTCTACTGCCAGTCGGACATAAAAATGAGCAATTTGAGTTCAGAGCAGAAAAAGCACCTTGGATGAAACTGCCAGAAGCAAAGATGACATTTTGGATGAACCAGCATTTTATCTGTTATTAGTTCCCCTTGGAGTCCACTGTTATCCACAACTACCACGTTCATTCCATTTATTACTATATCTTCCTTCTTGTTTTAAACAAACTATGCAATTTTAGCCAGTTTTACTGCCATTAACTGTTAAACATCATCTATCTAAATACATGAATGGATAGACCCAATGTTGTTATGTTACTTTAGTGGGACAACTTCAAGTAACAGATACAATGTACTAATATTCATATTTTTAGGATTAATAGCTCATTTTGCTGGTGTTATTCAACCAAATCTGCCACTGGCTTGATCTGAACTCAGCTTGATTAAAACTCTTAAGATTTGTTCTATAATCTTTATTGAAGCTGATTCTGTTAAATCTCTATTCCCCAGCCATTTCCTTGTATCTGTATTATCAAAGACAAAAAAAAAAGTAATTCAAAAATATAAATGAAAGGCTTATTTTTATGCATTTCACATTTATGTAAATGTGGAAAATTTCTCTGCTATTATGATGTTAAAGGATTAATATGGCTTTTTAATTGAATGTATTTTTTATTTTAATGTATCAAAAATAAAACCCTGCAGCTTAATTCTCACAATAAATCTTGCACTTCTAATAGAGTTTTAAAACACTATTATCAAACTGAAACCTTCTAAATGAGATGTGCTAACCTACATTCCCATGCTCTTGCCCTTTCATGTGAAATATATTTTATACATTAGGAATATTTTCAATTTTCTTTTTAAAAGAATCAGAGAAGGCACTTAACACCACCAAAATAACATAATCCTAGGTGCAATTTAAGCAAGCAGCGGTAGGACAAAGCCGATAACCAGAGCCTGAGTGAGCTTTTTTATACAAATCATTAATACAAACCTTTAGGGTAAAAAAGCTCATTTATTCATCAAGAAGTTAATCCAGTTTGTTCCCTAACCAGAGAGTAGCTTTCCCTGCATTTTTTTGTGTGTGTATACTATTCATTAATGAAACAAAAATTCTTACCCAGGACTTCATATCTATTATGCAAGTAAACATTACACTGATGTAAAAATTTACATTGTTCACAGATTCATTTGAATTTCACATTCACTTTACCACTGAGGAGATGAAAGAAATTTCTTTCATACTGCCATGTTTACTACTGTTTTCTTTGTCTTGTTACAACTAATTTACCCTTTAAATCAAGATCTCAAATGCAAACAGCACACATTGCAGGAATAGTAATTTTTTTTGCTGTTTAAATTAAGCTCAGTGCAGTTCTGCGCAGCTGCACAAATGGATGAGGAAAAATTTTTTTCCATTCAATGTACTCTTTCAAATAGTCTGTTTTCTCATTATATGAGAAAGATAAGCACATATGATATCCTCCCACAAAATTAATAATAAATATTGAATTAAAGAAAGGTAAAGGAAAAAAGAGCATTGCAAGAGGAAAACATACTACAAAATCCCAAAATAACTACAAAAAAACTTCTACTGCAAAAGCACTTTACTACGTAACTCGTAATCCAGACTGTAGGTTGGTACTAGCAGACTGATAAGCGTATTATTTTATCGACACTAGAGAATGACTACAGTTAATAATTCAAAAATTAAAATAGCTTATTAACATATATAAACATATAATATTTGTATCACACTATAAGGCATCCAAAGAAACATCTACTTTTTATGACAATACATCTAAGCACAGAAACAAGGCAGCATGACTTCACCCCACAACTGAATTCTTATTCTCATGAAGAGACACTGTTTTATAATTATACATCCATTTTATTTCCAAACTATCATTTTTTTTCTTAATCCAGGTTACTTGCTAAATTTCTAGACATGCACAAAAAAATGAAAAACAAATTTCTTTCCAATAATATGGGTACACTCAACAGTAATTTCTTGTAGCACAATTATTAGAAATAATTTCAGTAAATTCTGCCAGTTCTAATTTTTGCATAGTTGTAACATCTAATGCTTGTTTTTCATGCAAATGCAGTACAAAATATGAACATTACAGAAGGAAAAACTTCAAGAAACTATAAAAAGGAAGGCAAGACATTTAAAAAGTGAAAATAAATAATATTCATAATTAGCTTTGATTACTTCAAACACTTGGCTATGCTTTATAGTTTTTATAAATTATCTTACTCTTTCAGGCAATTTTCAGTCAATCCAGTCATAGTTAGAATAACAGTGTATCAAGGCAGCTTGTCAGTCAGAGCCCTCTCCTTTGCACATCTTGAAATATTGATCCTTCAAAGAAAATACAAAGGACTGCTCACTCGACTCTCAAGCAACACCTGCAGGTGATACAGCCTTATTAGCATAATACTGTTCTGGATTTCAACATGTAAAGAATGCAAAATTGCTATAAATCAACATTAAAGGCTAAAATGATTTTCTCAGCCATGCTAATTTGAATTGAGAGAGATGCTGTTGTCCAAGGATTTTTAATTTTACATTAAATTGCCTTACTGCTTATACACCAGAGAAACCATAATATAACTAAGACCAGAAAGTACTCTTTAATCTTTAATATAAAATTAAATTCTGCTGGTTTTTCAATTTATCCAGAGACTTAGTACCACTTAAAACTGTGCTTTGTTGTATTCATTTTAATCAAATGTTATTTTAATTGGGTCTGTAAGGACATGTAGAAACTACTGCACCATTGGGAAGAAACTAATTTTTGATCTCCTGTTCTTACATCTCTGAAACCAGCCTGGTTTTTAGTCTCACCTTTAACTTCCCTTCAGGCATTGTTCCCTAGGGTTCCACAGCTTCAATTCCCAATTCAGATTTTCTCAAAAGAATAATGTATCTGAAAGCAGTACTTCTGGAAAGCAACACTTGTGGAAATGGGGCCGTCTTACCAAATTTTCCATATGGTCTATGGGAAGAAGTTGAAGCCTAAAGTAGGGCTCCTGGGAAACGCTTCACCAGGCACATGGACAGAGCAAAAGGAAAAGGCAACTCTACCCAGCATGTAGGTTCATGATGTTTATGAGGGTTACCACTGTGTGCGTACACTACAAAATTAGAGTGCCTCCTGCAAAAAGGGACAAGAAATCAAGGCAGGACTTTAGACAACCAGTTGTGAATGTGCTACATCTCATGCTCCCCCACCCTGATGTCTCCTAAGCATCCTTCCCTCTTGGAGACAGACAGATGCTGCTTTTTCTTCCATCCTAAAAGCTGTAAACTAGCTGGCCACCACCAGACTTGTGGAAGAACTGTTCTCCATACTGCTGAGAGAGTAGCTATCTATGAAGGAGGAGGGTGATGGGAAATAAAGTTCACCAAGGAAAAAAACCTCAGTCAGACTTTAATAAAAACAATCTACCTCATACTGAAGTAGAGGCTTTGAGATACAGCTTTTCTTACTGTCAGAACAATAAAATACTAAATTAAGAATACCCTCTCACAGAGGGCAGTTACAATAGATAAGACTGGCTGATAATACCAGGCAGCAAAATTAGGGCAGCCGTCTCCCAGCCCTGATTCCTTCCTTCCTTAGCAGGAACTTGACTCAAGCTTTCACTGCAAAGATTTCATAAGTAGTTAACCATTTTCTAACCTAAACTACAAGTTAAATTCATAAGTATACTCCACAATTAAGTTAGGTTCAGTTCGTGCAGACAACTTTTAAACTGAAACTAATAGCTTCGCTCCTTGTCAGAGTAAAATTTAAAGTAGCAAATCAACTTTCATCTCTAAGTGCACAAAACCAATGTTTTTCATATCAAGACAGATATTGAAAGTCTCAAGGATGGGTGGTTTTGTTATTTGGGTTTTTTTTTAGTTTTTTGTTGGGGCATTTTTTGTTTTTTGTCATTTGAGATCCTGGAGCAAACTTTTTGTACTATATTTTAGATGGAATTGGATCAAGTTCATGAAAGGGGTTATAGAATCATAGAATCATAGAATGGTTTAGGTTGGAAAGGACCTTGAAGATCATTGAGTTCCAAGCCCCCTGCCATAGGCAGGGTCACCTCCCACTAGACCAGTCACCAGACAGCAATGACCAAGGAAACCCTTGCAAGCTTCCTCTTCCAGAAGGAAAAAGCAGAAAACTGTCATCAACATATTTACGGCTTGTCAGTAGGGCATACAAATACTTTTCTTATAACCCTTAGTAGCAGAAAAGGGAAAAATCTGTCTCTCCTTTAAGATTCTCATCTTAAGGTGTTTTGTATTCTACAATTGAACCACGAGTAGAACACAAAGGCAACTGACCTGTTTGCACCCCTTTTTATTTCTTTAAAAATGTTACAGGTTTTCACAGTGCATCATAGGGATATCTGCATTCACGCTCATGTCTTGTTTTTAACTTCGTAATTAATTCTGTAACAGGAGCTAGTTGTTGTAAAAAGCAGTCACCTGGAAGCATCCTCCATGCAACTGCAGAGGAGGTAAAGATGAAGTAAGACCTTTTCTCACTCTTCTTTAATCTTGATAGCGGGTTCCCAGCATTAGGCTGGGTCCAACAAATTACACACATTTCAACATATAATGCTTGCTGCTGGGTAGTTGCCAGGTAAGATAATAAAATTTCTGCTTAATTAAACCACATTCCTTTCTTCCACAACGGCTGATGATCTTGGCTATTTTTAACATTGCAAGATGTATTCACATCAGTATATGCTGGGAAAAGTGTGATATACCTTTTGTTTAATATCAAAACCCAGAATTTCCAGACATGAAGCCAACAGTTGGCGTGACTGCGATGCTCTGAACTTCACATGTGCTTTCTCACATGTTTAATCAGAGAAAGTTTACCTAAGTCACCACACTGGTTTAGCAGAAATATTGAATGCCGGGGAAAACAGAAAGAGGAAGGAAAGACTCAAAAATCTCAAAAGGACAGAAGGATAGTTAAAATATCGTTTTAAACAAAATGAGCCACTTCTAATGTATTTGGGTCAAGGCACCTGCACCAAAAAAAGCACCCCGTGAAATCTGAGTTGAGAAAACAAATACAATTAAACTTGAACAAACTTGACTGCTGAATAAGAATTAAGAATTGTTAGCCATACAATTGCCTTTGCTACCATAAAAGCATTAAGGGCCAGGTTAGAAAAGTAGTTTCCTCTTTTTTGCCAGCAATCACTGTAGTCTCTTGACCATCAAAGTACTTTATTAGAAGGTACATTTCAGTACTTAATCTTCCAGATATCCTAAACAATTGCAGGTATTGAAAAAGGGGTTCATGGAGACTAGAACAACCATTTTTCTTCTTTGGTTTGCTGGGTAGAGTCACAGAATGATGCAGCTAACTGATTTCCACAAATTAAAATAGAATCTGGCCAAGGGAGGGGTGGAGGGCTGGAATTAGAGCTATCCATTCACTGGCCATACTCCCTTTTTTGCAACAGCGGTCCTTACAGTTCTCCCCAACATTGCCTTTCACTTGAGTGAAAAAGTTGGTAATTTATTTAGGGGTGGATTTTCATACTAGGCTTGCTCTGATCTAATGACAAGTAGCTGTCAAGAAGATACAGAGAGGTCCTGAGCTCTTCTGTTCCCCACTGCAAGTTCCTGCCCTCTCCTTGCATTTAAGAATTGTCGTATCCCCTGTGAGCTACAGCAGTTCACTGATCCAAGAGAAAACAAACCTCTGCAAGAAAAGATTAGGTTCTGACATGACAGAGATTCCCCAAAAGGAACTACCTCTTTTGGATGACAGCCTGAATTTAAAAAAAGTGGAACATGTGAAACTATACCCCCAGCCTAAGTCTTCATGAATCTGAGATGGGTCAATGCCATACTGACCTATTCCCACCACTCTAAGTTGACCCTGCTCCTCCCTACTGAAGCACTGGTGAAGAAAATTACTTCAGAGCAGAGTCAAACATCTGAAAACATTTATTTATGCACAGTTGTTTTTCTTCTAAAAATAATTGGAAAAAATCAAGAAAAATCCTAACTTAATCCTGATTTACTCCATTTGACTCAATGAATGGAAAGTCAACAACATCCAACATGATTTTTCAAACCTCTGTCATCCATAAAAGTTAAAATACATGTTATTCAAATACAGCCTCCCAAACAGGCTTCCTCTTCACCTACTTTGCTATGGGAAAGAATTCAGTTCTCAGAATTGCAGACATACTGCATTTCACAAGGAATTCTTTCCTGCTGCTGACAGTCTTCAAATTCAATTTATATTTAGTTCTTTCATTCAGATTAATCATTGACTCAATACGACCATTCTTTGGCATGGCCTTCAGCTAGGACCCAGTTTCTTCACATCCCTGCGATTCACATCCATACTTTCTTTTTAAACTACTTTTCACTTTAGCATCCCATTTACGGACTTTAACAGAATCTTATACCATTCAATCATTTAATGCTTATAGTGATGGAAAAAAAGGAGATGCATTTTATTTTGAAGTAGCTTGTTGGAATCCTTGTCTTACGTTCAGCAACTGTAAAATACACACAGAGCACAAACAGCCTTTAACGTTTTTTTCACCTGTTCAGGACAAGATGTTGGATAAAACACGACATTGGGATAGACTGTAAGCAGCAGGCTACCGGTAGATTAACTTAACAATAGGAAGGGATGCTAAACTCCCTACCTACTGGACATTTCAATAGGTCCAGAACAGGCTTTGATAACTTCAGCTCATATAAGTAAAAATTCAGAATTGATCTACTTCATCTTAAACCTCATCTTGTCTTTGAACTCCTCTTGTCTTTTCTCATGAACAGCAATGGAGACGTGGCCTTAACATTCAAAGGCTTTGGGACTCTTCGCCCCTTTCCCTCATAAAGGGAAGCTCTTTGGACATACCCATTTCCTTCTAGCTGGTAACATTTTCAGGTTTAAATACATTCAACTTCAGGATGGAATAAGCAAGAAATCCAATGGTCCTCCTACCATTAAAAATCCTGCACTAAAATTTCTACCTCATAGAAAATGATTCCAGATGTAACAATCTGGCTAACAAGAACTAACCAATGAGAACACTAACTTGAACCAAGTTCTACTTTATTTACATCACTTCACATGCATAGAACTCCACTACCCTCAGTGGAATTACTCCTGACACACATGGGGAAGAAGAGAACAGAACTGGGTCTCTTGCCCTCATACACTTTCCTGTGACACGTCTGTATTGCAATAGCACAGCAGCCTGTAAAGCCCATATAAACTGTTCTTTCAGCATGTCTCAGACACATTTCACAAGATGACAGATGCATTCATAAATTTCACTGCATATTTCCACTAAAAAAACTGGCATTGACATTTCATTTTTACTATCTTTATGATTCAAAACATGTCCTTGTATTTCTTCCTAACGAGTTGCAGCGTTGTTCCTAGTGTCCTGTTAGATATGTGAATTTTTAATTCTGAAGAGAAGCACTATATGCTGCAAACTCCGTAAGTCATGTAAAGAGGAATGTCAAACCTTTAATGGATTTCCTTGACCGAGTTTTATATCCACCAACCTTTTACAGTAATTTATTCAAATAACATTTATTTGGTTTATCGAGAATAAAATAGTTCGAAAAAGTATAGGCAAGTACCATACATCAATGTATACAGTCTCCTGCAAAATAGTTCTAACATAGTACCATCCTTCACGTATATTTACCAGGATGTATATTATAAAGAGTGTAAATTCTATATTTGAAGGCTTTTATTTCTAAAGATGGGAAAATCAGTTGTATACATAAGTTATATAATTACTTAAATTATATAGTTATATAATTAGCAATATATGTGTATGTATATATATACACACACACATACACATATGAAAACAACATTTAGTTTGCCCTGTGACAAATTAGACCTGTATTTCTCAATTTAATCAGAACCTGTTGCTTTGACGAGTCCTCTCCTTTAAAAAAGCACCCTGACTGTGTAGTTCCTGTGCTCACTTGCATCTCAAATACGTCTGGCACAACAGAGCTTTTCCATTTGCACACCAGTTTGCAAATGATACAGAAATCATTAAGTTATCTAAAAGTCAAAGCAGCTATTGAAAAGGAAACTGAAAAGTCTTTTTAAGGTATGTATGAAAAAGGGGTGCAGAAAAAGACAAGTAGTTGACAGAACATTTGTTAGGTTAATGTAATATTCTGGAATATGACACAGAGGGAGAATTAACCCAAGATTCACCATCAAAACTCACCGAGCTATATCAGAATTTTAAATCTATTTTTGCTAAATAATCAGTCAAAACTGTGTGCCATGTTAAAGAAAAGCTCATAGGGGAATAAGATTTGTGAGAGGTTCTGGCTACTAATTTAATTTCAACTGTTGGTATACATTTAGGAAGAAAAAAAAAACCACGAAATTCTCAAAGCACTGTCAATACAGTAAAATAAGACAAATATCGCTTTTGACATGAATACAGTCCAAGAGGCTTCTCGGTGTGTAGGTTATCCCAAAAAGAAGATTTAAAAAACTCATTCATCTATGAGAGTCTAATGTGACATTCTTTCAAAAATAAATCAGATGCTGTTTTTTTGTTCAAAGATCATAGCTTTTTCAGGCAGCACCCTGACCAAGCAGCTCACTGCCTCCGCTTCTGCCCAGGCCATGCACCGACACTTTTTAGGCTGTGTCAAAGCTTCTCCCTCCCTTTCAGCTTGCTGTTTTCTTCAATGGATTTCATTCTTACCAGCATGAGTTACCACACACGCGTAAACTATCCTTTTTTCAAATCTGTAGGAATCCCGTATTTGTTTGGGGTTTTCTGAGTGGAAAGACTTTTTTGACTGGAAAGACATTTAGCTCTGTTTAGCTTTGTCACAACAAACGGTAGTAACCAAGTCTATCAGCATCAAGAAGCTTTATCTGATGGCAATAAATAACCATTTATTTTGTACTCTAAAGGTACTTGGATACTTTAAACATGAAAGAAGTGCCAACTGTGTTACTAACAATCATAGAAGGATGTCGATAGGCACAAGAACTTTCACAGGAAGTTTTCTACTAAAATAGTTGTAGTTTTAAAGATGCTGTGCTCAGAAATTCATAATTAATTTACACACGACCTTACTGAATACAGAATGCAATGAAAAACACGTTAACCTTTCTTGATGAAAGAAAGTATGCTTTTTGAACAGAGGTGAATGCACTCCTCTGGTAGTGAGAGTACGTAGAGCCTTTCCTTTTGCCACTTGACTGAGATCGAGTGCTGCAGCAAGCAGACACAAAAGGGCTTTCTACTGTTCCCAGAGAGCCTGATCATCCTTTTTCCAGGCTGTCATGACCTGCTTTAAAGGAATTACAAAACAAGGCTGGGATAAATGCATTTTGTGAATAATCCACAGATTCAATTTTTATTGTATTTTGCCAGGCAGAATATTTAATTTCTTCTGTCATTTTGCCACTAGATTAGGTCAGTAATTTACTTACAAAAATCTAGTATAAATTCTAACGTGAGAAGGACATATCCTCTTTCAAAACAACTTTTTCCTTTTTAATTCATGGCTGGTTTGGTGGCATTTCAAAAACAAATGAATATACTGACAGATGACTAGATGACAGGTTTCAAAGAAATGTTTTTGCTCTCTGTGGCTAAACATTTGACAGTTTTCTTGCAGAAATGTGTTTCCTGAATAACACTTTATAGAAATTCAACAAAAAGGATTTATACTCCAAAGTTGTAAAAGCCAAACCTACATGAACTGTAATTATTTTAGAAAGTAAGTGGCCATCAACATTTGTATATCCAGTCTTTGTTGTTTTGTTCTAGCACTGTACACTGTCATTATCAGTTCTTTCAGCAGTATTAAAAGGCTTTGCAAACTGCTGATACTCAGTCATTTACTCTTTAGTGAAGCCAGAGAGCTTTACTACATTACCGGACCACATCACACATCAAAAGACACTTAGCTACTGCAAAAGAGGGCTCCTGATGCCAGACAGATGACATTATTGAGCCATTACAGTACTCACATCTGCTAATTTTCAGAAGACCCATGAGAGTTCATGAACCCCAAAACAAAACCAAAAGCCTCTGTGGAATAAATATGAGATTACGTATTCTTCATCATGCGTTATTTAACAATGTTTCTGCTTTGGATTCCACAAATCCTACATAGATTAATCATGTAATAAAAGTTTGAAAATGTTGATGATCCACAATTGCAAAAAAAAAGGCATACATGGAGAATTTTCATGTCACAAATTTTGGATTTCACCTTTTGCAACAGAGGGAATGCAATCCCAGGTGTTTAATTGTAAGTCTGAAATCACCTGCTACATTTTTCTATTCTAATATTGATCTCAACTGAATCCAAAGTGATACTGTAAGCATTTTTTCCCCTCTGATGATAGTGTCCACACAGCCCAATCTAGTACTTTACTGATCACGTTATAGGGTCAGTGAGATTTCACCTCAACTCTGTTCAAAACTGAGGCTATTCTTCCTGCCTCTGCCTAATAAGTTTAGGGCCAAAACTTTTAGTTCTCTATCCTTAGGCTTATACATGCTAGAGTAGATTCCACAAATCCACCTGAAAAAACCAGAGACACTATCCCTAACTCTTCATCGAGTTACACTGGCTTCTGGTCCATGACTATAGGTCTGTGCCTAATTTAATTTCATCACTAGCAAACTATGGGTTCTGTAAGGTTACAGACAAACGTCCTCTTCTAGATGGCTCAATTAACAAAGGAATTAACAAGATTTAAACAGGTAAAGTATCAAATGACTGATTTAGCTGGCTCTCATGGCAAGGCAATACCCAACAACAGGGAGAAAGTAGGCAGGCTGATAGTCTGTAAGATCTTCTGGTAGCTCAGCTGTTTGAAGAACACCCACCTGTCTACACGCTAAGTTGAGATGACACCATGTTAGAAAGCAAATTACATCGACACAGGATGGTGTGCTCCTTCGGCAATTTCCTATTGTGAATGAGTGGTGAAGAATTATGGTACCATAAAAGCAATGGCTTCATAACTGCTGCTTACTGATAATGTCCAAATAAGGGCCAAGTGTATTGTGTACTGTATGAAATGTCACATGCTGTGTCACAGAAAGCTTTTCATATCCTGTCATGGCCATTTTCCTGTCAAATTAATTAAGTTGAAAAAAGCATAGACATCTTTGTATGGACCTTTCTACCTGTGTAGACTAGTACAGATGAAAAGAGCTTGACAAAAATCAACTAGAAAAGCAAATTAAATAATCTGAACCTAATTCCCTCAGTTTTCATATACGAATATATGAATGCAATCTCATCACAGACACCCAATGATAATGAATGATATCCTAACTTAGTAATGTCAATAGAAATTCTGCTGCTAAGTTCAATTAGACACAATTGCATCCAAACATGTTCCTCAAATCAAGTAAGGTCATTACCTGGTTGAGTACAAGTACCAAAGGAGCTACACATCCTGGTACAAAGTGGGTGCCCCCTGGAAACAAAATGGAAGCTTCACTGAACTAATGTGCTTAAAATTCAGCAGAGGAGTACAGGTCAGGTAATCTGCTTTCCTGAGGTCTGTGAGAAGAGAACAAGGTGCAACAGAACGCCTGAAAGCAAAGGTGCTGTGCAAACCACATCTCACAGGCTCCACAAGCTACTTTCAGACACAGAATGTCACACGCAGTTATTCTACTACACCGACAAGGAAGGCAACTGCATGCATAATGGCGATAAGTGCTGACATCTGTCAAGGTACAAATGCACAGACCACATATTGCCCATACAGTCTGTTTGTGTCCTAAGCCCGTGTTCCCTCTGTAATCTTTCTCTCATATGGTCATTTCTCTCTGCAACATCTCGTCTTCTTGAAGGTCCCCTGCAGCCCTGAAGGCAAGATCTACAGCCTACAGCAGAGATCTCCACTGAACAACAGGTGCAGGAGAAGAGCTGAAGCTTTGTAAGAAAAGGAGATGTTGTGCTGCAGCTGCAAGAGGAATTATGGGTGCAGGAACATTTGTTGTTACAATCTGCAACTCAGTGTTTGTAGTCTTTGTTTGCCTATATTTTTCCAGGGAAGAAAACCTTGCTCCTGACTGGTTAGGTCATTCATGATTGGACACTATGCAACTTGGGGATATTCAATAGCTCAACGATGAACAACCTGAGAATAGCAAATATTGTACACACAAGCCACAAGAGCCTACCTGAATGCCTTGGACCAAAATCAGAGACAACAGACACAGGCTTCCCAGCACTGAACACCATAAGGACATAAACACCTAGCTCCAGAGAAGAATTCACATTGTTGGTTTGGGCATCTACGTTCTCTATTACACTGAACACAAGAGAGAGAGATGTTTGTGCACAGCATTCACAACAACTAGCAATCTCAGTGAGGAAATGCCTATCACAGCCAACAGAAACTACTGAAAGATTTTAAGTTTGCCTTTCTCCTGACAGTTCAAAGTACTGTTATATCAGCATGAAACCAAAAATCACAGCTGAAAACCTTTTGTGCAGTCATGAGATTGTGCCATGACTTTGAGTATGGAAGAATGCAGCAACACTTTGCATGGTAATGCAACTGTGGAGTAGGAGGAAACCTGTATGCTAGGCTTTTTCCAGTTCAGGTCTAAGCTAGCAAAAGGCCATAATCATGAGACTCTCAGGAGTTTACATTTCTCCTGAAGCTGGGCCATTGTGCAGTCAATAAAACACAAGTAACTGCTTCTATGGAGTATATACAGCAAAGACGTAATAGCATTACGCTATCTTCCAAAATTGAGGTATCTTCTTGTGTAGGGCTGCCCTCTAATAGTTACATCAATGAAAAATAACTTTATTCAGTTTGCCATGGCACAATAAACATTAAGAGGTTTAAGGAAGCTTTTTGGTTGCTCTTCCTCTTTTAACGACTAAAGTAATGCTCTTCCTGTCAAAATGCAATTTCTTAAATCCTCTTCATCACCACCATTCCTCCCAGCCCCTCCAAAGATACGGCTTTAAATGAATAAATGGATCTCATTTCAGTTTGAAAATGCATTACTTAAGTGCTGCAGTAATGCTGGGAAAACACAAGGATGGTGATGACTGTTTCAGTCAGTATAATACATTTGTTTGTGGTAAAGCCTTTAATATGATTGTTTCAATAGAATATATGGGCAAAACACCCTTCTCGATTTTACTTCCTACTTAGTACTCCTGCAACTTCACACAGGCTACCCGTGTGATTTTCGTGAAAGCAGTATGAAGAATCAAGCTCTCAAAATCCTTTTCATAACTTACTTTTGGGACACCAGTGAACAAGCATCAAACACCTTGAAAGGACTACTTCGGTTTTAAAAAGAACAGGTGTGGAACCAGTTTCCTTACAGTTTCAGCATGAGTTACTAATCCCTTTTCTACATCAGTGCCAAAACCTGAGTCAAACAAAATGCCCCATCAGCTTTTCTAAACTTGTGTTAATTTCCAACTCCCTAAACAAAGCATACTTCTGTAGTGAGCAAATTGATTTTACAAAAGCTTCAGCTTAAAAAGCTTACTTATAAAGTAAGTTAAAAACTGATAGTAGCATACATCACAATTGTATTTTACACCAGATACTGATTTGGGGGAATTGTGTAAGGAAAGAAACAAGATTCAATTGTTAACGTAGAAAAATAACTCTTTTAGGGTTCCCATTAAACTCCACAACCACTTTTAACACCTGCAGGTTGCAGGAATATTTTGTGTCTTTCTAGCATTTTATATCAACTAATTGAATTCATGAACATTTCACTAAGCAAAGATCCAAAGTGCTGCATCTAAAATGCTTATACTTTTCCACATTCGTAAACCATCTCATTGTCCTGGTAAATATCCCAAAGTCCCAAAAAGAATAAAATACTGTCTTTACTCTTTCAACAGCAAATAATGTGCTAGCTGAATCAATGAGACATGGAGAAGTATAGTGGAAAAAATGTTAAAACATACTGTAAGAAACTTAATCCATTTACTTTGCGTGAACTGAAGTTGTCCGATTCTCCAGGGCTCCACAAACAATCCAAGGCAACTAATACTGTCCTTTATGTGACTAATTTGGAAGAATGGTTGCTGTATAGTCCTCCATATCACCATTCATGATACAGCTCTATTTCATGAGTTTTAGAACTGCTTGAAAGATGTGGTGGAAGCACGCTGTCCTTCTGCAGTCTGCTGTTCTAGATGTGAAGGAGCTTCAATATGTTCAAAGCCCGTGTAGCCTGAGAGCTACCATTTCACATAGAGGACTGGAGAAACTTGTCTGAACAAATTTAAACTAGTAGGAAGATATGACAGTTGGTAGTAGGTTATTTAAAAAATACCTACGGGGTTTAAGTCTTCCTTGCAACATTTTTCTTTTTTCTCTGGCTGGAAAACATCCATTCCTGCCAGCCAAACATCCATTTTCCTTTGAAGTACTTCCTGAGAATTTAATTGCCCAGTAAATTGCCAACAAAACTTTCAAGTTGTAGACCAGCCCTGAGAGACTCCAGAGGGAACAGCCTGTAATACTTAATTCATCTTTCCACAGTCAGTGAGGAGGGCAGTTACTCTATGAGCCTCCAGCCATAAAAACCAATTTTTGACTGGACGAAGTTCACTGAGCTAAATACAGCCACATACTGGAGGTAGTTTTGTACCTGTCACCAAACACAATCTGAAGTTACATTGGAGCAACATTTTTGAGAACTGGGATATTTATTCACGTAATTAGTAGATCTAGCTATATAGACAATACAACTCAAATTTGAAAATGTTTCATATTTGAAAATGTGTTTCTTAGACAGTTTAAACTTTTACAGTTATTTAGCCTGTCTTACACAGTTCTTTCATTCTTAGCAGGTCCTCCAAATTGACTACTTACCATATATTTCAAGTTGGCACGGTTCAGATCATGACACAACATAAGAAATACAGTGGAGACGAGCCTTAAGTTACTGAAGTCTTTTTTTAGTAACTGAAACAATTTGAATTCTCGGTATCAAACCTTCTCAAAATAAATAATTTTCCATAATAAAGCAAAAAGACACCAAAATCTTGCAATACAGGAAATACTAAGATTAAAACAAAGTAATTTCTTTTTAAAGAAAATTACAAATAACTAGTAAAAAGCCTAAAAGTGCTGACATTATTTCACAATACTGTAAACTAAGTACCTCATGCAGTTCTGGAAAATCTGTTATCTGTCAGGAAAATGTAAACTGAGGTAACACTGAACTGCAGCAATGTCTAGTGTGGTATGAAAAATCTATTTATTTCTTGTTGTTTGGAAACAACCATTTAAAAAAAAATGTTCACGCTAGAATACAGGCTGTTAATCACTCATGACACGTTTTATTGTGAATATTTTAGTGAATACTTTTTAAATTGTCAATTCAGAAAAATCAAGATTTTTAAACACTAGATACTCAGGCCTGTTAAGGGTGTTGGAATACATTATCACAAGGGGCTAACCTTAACTGTGTTATTTCATTTTTAATTAAAGATAAGCTGTTTGCATGCAAATTCATACTAAAGATACTACCTTAATAGCTCAACTATTATATTTTATTTCAGGATCTTCATACAATTTACTTTCCCACTTCACCGAGAAGCTTCTCCCATTCAGTGCTTTGTAACCTTTCCATCTACTTGAGCATGTCCTAGCAACATAGCAGCTAGAAAAGCACAGAAAAAATAGAGCAGCAGATGAGCAGCTTACATTAAAAGACTTGTATAGAGTGTAAATTATTTAGGAGAAACAATGGAAATGAAAAATATTTTGGAAGCTCCAATCTGTGTACCTCTGTATTCCCCAGATCTTTGTATTTGAATTCTGTATTTTAACTTTTTTATAAAGTTCAAATTGTTACCAAATTCTCACTTAGTCTTCAACCCAGAAGTGGACTCACACTAATGTCATACTTACTTACAAGACTTGACGGCCCATTAGTACACATCCGCTCTCAATCCTGGGATTCTGTACAGTGTCTGCTTGGGTTTCTGAGAGTAAAACTAAGCAATGCAACTTAAGTTTGGAAGTTATGTCTTTTAGTTATCCTCTGAGAAGTGTGAATTTAAAGAATTAGTTTTCATGTATGGTTTCTATGTTTTAACCTCGGTTAATATCTCTGCAAAAAAGAAAACCATTCTTTGTGCAGAAAAATATAGCCCCTTCTTTCATTACCATTTTTGGCCTTTCTTGTCTTCTCTAGATTTTTCTCTGTACCTCTCACAATAATTTCCTAACATAGCAGGAATTTTTTTTTTTTTTAAGACACCACCCAGATATTTTCTGGTCACCATGAATACCTCAATGCCAGAATCACAGTATTGCCTACAAAGTTGGTGAGGTCTCTTGTGTCCTGTTGAAACAGCCTGAAAGAAGCTCTTGAGTAAAACAGATATGAAATATTAGGGGTGAGAGGGTGGAAGCTTTGGTAAGCTTTTTTGATGATCATAAATCAATGAGACTTGGAAGTATATATCCAAGGTCAAAGAGGATTAACAAATGGCTCAGAAATGGACTAATTTCAGGAAAAGGACAGGCTGATATCTGCTGAGAATAATCAACCAAGTACAGCATGCGTTGACCCAAAGGACACTTTGTAGGCCTCCAAAAGCAAGAAGCACCTCTTATGTATGGTAAAGACAGTCGGGAAGGAAAAGAGACAGGAAGAGAGACACAGAAAGAACATGAAAGTCAGGAAAGTCCTCTAATCCACTTCTGATTGGGTTTTCAGTCCTCCACTGGTATCAAGAAGGGAGAAACTATCTTATATTCACAGAAAACTTGTGGTTTAAAGATTACATCTCTTTCTCTTACACACACACAGACTGAAATGTGTGCTGTTCACTGCAAAGAGATTTAATAAACTGCATTTTTTCTTGCTGGAAAAACCTTTGGCATCTATCCCTCCCTTGCAGGCATAAGAAGAATCGCTGTGTTAGATTTGTCTTGAATGGAAAGCAAAACTGTGAACATTGAACACATTACCACCTTTTCTCTATCTGAAATCTACAGGTCTACATACTATACCAGAACTCATATGTAATATAGCACAGGTCAGGAATGAAAGACATTGCATTTCTTGAGATACAAAATGAGATTCCTAAAACACAGTTTTTAAAATATTCAAAGAACTAAGAATGAGTATTTAATTAAAAAAAAAAACAACCAAAATCGATTAATTAAAAACCTGGCACCCGTATATTAGAAAAAATGTCTGTGGTCTTCTGCTAGACTTATTTTTAATGTTCATTTGATAAGCACCTCTGACTAGTCTGCTTTCCTACACATCCTCAGTCAGATTCTTGCATTATCATATGCAGCACCATGGGGCAGCAAGAGATAAAAAGCCCCAAGAATGCCTTGGACCAGGCTTCAAATGAGGGAAAACTATTCACTCCAAATAACGCAGACATTTGAGACACTATTCAAAGAAAGACAGAAAGGAACCCTTGCTAGTAAAAAAATTAAGTAAAAATCTGGAAATAGAAAAATCAGCTTTCTACCAGAAGAAGAGACCAAGGAAAGGCTCGGGATTACTGATGACAGGTCACAGAAATACAAAACAATGCCTGAACAGCTCCTATACCTGGCTGCAGCAAAAAAGTTGAACATTAGTTATTGCCCCAACCTTCTATCTGCAGACAGTATCTGTGTTGGTGGGACTAAATTTCTCATTTTGTTTTGCAAATCATATTTCAGAAAGTAGACTAAGTTATGAGAACACTACTGAAGCCAAATTGTTACGTTAAAGTTTGATCTGTAGAGGCACATGTGATACAGGCAGTAAAGAAGGAGTTCGTGTACACCAATAGCGTTCCCTCTGATCACAAAAAGGAGCAAGAGATACGAAAGCTGCTTTTCCTCTGTCCCTACTGAGCCTCTTAATTGCAAATAGGCCAGATTCCTTACTGAAGAAGAAAAAAGCCACATGGACAACTGTCCTGAGATCAGGCACCAGCCCCATCCTCCTCTGAAAACAACAGGTGTAGGCAAGGAATTAATTCTGGGTGATGTACACACGGTATCATGTTGGGAGCAGTGCAGGGACATGAGGAATAAATACCGTTTCCACCTTGTTACTCTTAACACTTGTGTAAGCTTCAGAAGGTTCTCTTCAGTTTACTCGGGAGCAACTGAGGCTCAGAAAACATGAGCGATTCAGAGCCTAGTGAATGAACTGATATTTTTTCCTAGAGATAGCACAACAAAGTATTATTCAAGATTTGAAGACTGCAGCAAAGTCATGAGTAAAGCCCATTCAATGGAGCAATTCCTATTATTTTCAGCAATAAATGACCTATCCATTCTGTGCCTTCCCCTGGTGCTACTGTATGCTTCTGATACAGGGGAACTAACTGACATAGGTATTTCTGGGGAGAAAAGGAGAAGGGGGAAGTTAGTTACAACCCACTACTTGCCTTATTCTTTCTATCTTAAGCACAGATCTAGATTTGTTAGTCCATTACATTCTGCAGATTCTTAGAAATAAATCCATACATTCTGGATAGCTCTTCATGGACTACCAATTTGTAACACTGATAACATAAACATCTTGTTTCAGAGATGAACATGTAGCTCAATCAATAATGTAAAAATGATTCTGCAGTCTTAAAGCTTTTAGAATATGATTTCCTTGAAATAAATAGTACAAAATTAAAATGAAGTGTTACACTGTACCAGTCACTTAAATATTCATATGCATTTAGACATAATACAATCCTGTTGCAGAATACTAGAAAAACATTCAGATAATTAAGGAATATCTATACTCCCCTGCAAAAGGACATCAGCCTTCAACAAAGGCTGAAGCCCTCCAGATATTAAAATGCACCACATTTGCTGCCTTTATCATGTCCATTATATTTTACTGATGCATAAATCTGTCCAGGTCATCCAGTAATATTATATCTTTTCATTATATTTAGTAAGTCTTCTATAAATTTATAGCAAAACCAAGAAACTGCATCTTCTTTTCTTCTATTATTATAGACAATAATAAAAAATAAGTGGTTAAAAAACAATTTATCCCTCTCCATGTTGAACTGTTATCCTTTGTCCTTCATGTCCTGCTGTAATCCATTCCAGAGATCTTTTCCTAACTGATTTTCTAAGCTCATCTTGTGTGTCATATAGTGTCACGAGTTTTTCTGAAATCTCGATTATGTCCTTTGTTTCAGCTTCTTTGTTTACTACTACACACTCCTGAAAATGTGAGCGTGAGCTTACATGCTGGCAAATCATTCTATAAAAAATTCAGCATTTCCAAGCCCTATGCATGACAGACCCAGGAAAAAAAGATGTATTCTGGGATTTTGTTACAAAAGGTCTTGGTACAATGCTGCAGTCTTTTTCAGTACTACATTTATTTGCCCATTTCTCATGTTAATATGCTCCATAAAATATTTAGTAAAATCAGACTTTAAACAAGTAAGTATAATGCTTCCCAACAGTATCTTAGTAATTTATAAAGTATTGAGTCAGGGTGGTGCCAAGGCTTTTGTACATTCCCAATGCCAATCCCTAAAGTCACAGTGGAAGGGGGGTTGCAGAAAACAGACAGCTGGACTTCTTCAAGTCGCATTACAAAAAGCTAAGAGGCGGTAGTCACAAGTTATAGCAAGGAAAAGTTCAATCAGACTCAAATAAAAAATTCTCCCAGGAGAGCTGTTAAGGACATACTAAGTTGCCTAAGGAGGCTGTAGAATCTCCAGCCTTGGAGATTTTTAAAACCGAATGGGACAAAGCCCTGAAAAATCTGCTCTGACTCTAATGTTTGCCTTGCTTTGAACACGAGATTGTACTGGATGACTTCCAGGCCCACCAGAAGACCTCAAAAACTAAATTATTTTATTATTCTACTAACTGCATAAATTCAAGAGTCTTTACAGATCAAATGATACATATTTGCCATACAGAGTAGCTGCAATAAGTAAAAGCATGTGTATAAGTTTCATCTAAGCTTCCACCGAGGCACCATTATTTTATGCGGTGAAAAGTTAACAAAACCGTATAAACCTCACTGTCTTCTAAACTTTAGGAGGACTCAAGTCACAACCAAATGTTATATGCACTCACGCAAAAAAAAAAATCCTCAACTGGAGCTTAAAAATTTTGTTTAATATTGGTTAACTTAAGCATTTGCTTTATTCTGTCAGATTTGCAACAAGTTTATGGTTACATTTACTGTTTCATTACCTCTCCCCTATTCCCCCCTCCATGCTTCTTTATAAAATAAAGATATGCACAAGCTGGTGTTAATGTACTAACTGAGAGAAAACTACATGGAATCTAGTAGTCGTTCTGTAATTAAAGCAGTATCAGCTACAGGGAGTACTGTCAACCACTGGGAAACTTTCAACTAAAAAAAAGAAAATAGCATTTGTGTTAAAGAGAGTGCCTTATCTTGGCTTTCGTTTCTGTTTCTATCTAGTGATGTAGGAGAAGATGTTTGATTGTACCAATTTAAAAGTATGTAATTGACTTCACCAGTGTTTAAAATGGTTTAAATTGCTCCTCTTACTGATCCAGAAAAAGAATACTTCCCAAGTTTCCAATAAATAGTTTTTGAGTGGTGAAGTGTTTCCAAGCTCAGGAAGGCTTTTTTACTACTGGACCTGTCCCAAGTATTTGAGAAGAACATCTGGTATGTCGCTTTCTTTCTCAGTTTGTACACTCAATGTTATAATACTTTTAAATAAACCCCTTGGACTACAAGTGCTCCTAAAAGCTAGCTTTGAAAGACAGAAAAGGTGCAGTCATAGATATCTCGAAAGCAAAGCTTTGAGATAATTTGGACATACTAAGGTCACTTGGGCACAAACAAACTGAAACACAGGAGGTTCTCTCTGAGCATCAGGAAACACTTTTTTACTGTGAGGGTGACTAAGCACTGGCACAAGTTGCCCAGGGAGGTTGTGGAGTCTCCATACTTGGAGATATTCAAACGCCATATGGACACAGTCCCAGCCCACCAGTCCAGGGTGGCCCTGCTTGAGCAAGGGGATTGGACCAGATGACCTCCAGAGGTGCCTTCCAACCTCAACCATTCTGTGATCCTGTAACCATGCATTTTGTTACAAGAGTCAAAACATTTGGAAATAAACATAGCTAACTGAAAAGCTATTTTAATGGTGCATATAAATACTTTATTCTGATAAAAGAATTCTGTATAGTAACACCAAGGTACATTAACTTCATTTTGAAAGAGTTTTAGCTTTTTTCAAGAGTTTCAGTATCAAGAAGCAATAGTAACATAATATTTCTACTAAAGCTGTCCACTTTACACTAGCAACAGTATATTTAAAAATGGACAACAATAGTCAGAATGCGTGCAACAGCATTTTCAAAGTAGGAATAATAATTCTAGCTTGATTAAGAGAATTGGCAAAAAAGAACAGCTGAAAGAAGCAATGAAATACATAGCTTGAAGTTCCACAAACAAATGTTTCTGCAGCAGCTTGCTGACCTCCTATTCCCCCTCATTTCTACTTGCTACTGCCTTCCCTGCTCCTTGTTAGCACTCACACACCAACTCTTTTTTGTGCTTGCACATGTTTGAGTGGACATAGAGGTAGGCAGACGAGCTAAGTTAAGAAAGAATTAAAATCACCTATCAAAAATTGTGTTCCTCTTTAACTGGATCAATTCCCATTGATTAAGCAACCATGCTGTTAATTTAACCAAGGTATCCAAGCACCTAAAATGAGGTGGAACAAATCCATGTCTTAATATTAGTGGTTGCTGCCTTCTGTGTTTCACAGTCAGCTGGGACTAGTGAACGCATAAGTAGCATGGAACAAAAATATGGCACTCAAATATATTCCCAAGATCTTTCACCACAGCTTCTCTTGCAGGAGGTTGAAAGCTCAAANAAAAAAAGAATAGAGACTGGTTTAATGTTTCTTTTCCTTCCTTTCTTTACCTCCCCTCCTCTTTTAACATTATGTTAAAAAAAGTTATAAAATGTTTATCTATGGCAATCTTTGGTTGTATTCATGATTACTGCAGGACCTGGCTCAAATTTGCAATAATGCACATAGCATAAAAGTGATACTCCTAAGTCATCACCTAAAGTTCTTATGAAAAGACTCTACGCATCAGTAACTGAGCAACTGAGGATTACATATTTTCTTTACATACTGTCCTTTTTTAGCATATTGTAAAAACACGTTGCAAGAGAGCTAAACAAGGAACATCTGAAGAGGTCCACTTAACCTATTTACATGTGAGGAAATCAGAGATTGTAAAGGGAGAAAAAAAGTTGGGCAAAACCTAACATTTTATATGAACACTACAATTAACCTAGAAACCATACACTTACTATATTTGGGGGGCAGGCTTTAGTAGAACTAGAGTGGCTGTGATCCCTACATAAGTTACAACTATTTCATTTTAAGACTGTTTAGCTGTAAATGAATTTATGAAACGTATCAGTTTATTATCACTAAATAAAAGCTTTGGGAGATATTTTTAACATAAATAAATCCCCACTTTTCCACAAAAGAAACTAGCAGTGTTCCCCTTCTCTACAGCCTTCCATTTTCCAATCCATTAAAAATGTCTCTGATTTCTTGAGGGAATTTCTGTCACTTAAAAATACTTACATTTACTCTCTTGAATAAGAAATCCTTTTCATCCTCTCTTTGCTGATGTTAAGAAACTATAATATTACTGAAATATGCTTCTCTTTTCCAGATGATTTATCCTGTCAAGTTTCCTAAATTTAACTAGATGATATGCCAGTCCTGTTATAATTAGGACATTTTTCACAATCGAAGTTGTACAAGGAATAACATGAATTTGAAAAATTGTACTTCTGTTACTCTTGTTATTATAAGCAATTTCTCCGATTCCTACCAATTACAAGTTTCCTTTCCTCAGTCTGTTTATCTTACAGCAAACAGCTGTAAGACACCTTTTTTTGTCTTAATTTTTTGCCTCTGTCAGCAGGTCTTTTTATTAGTAAGGACAGCAAGGTAGAAACATAAAGAGTTGCTATATAAAGAATGTTCACAATAGCTATGTTGCTGACTTCATACCACTTCGAAAATTTTCAAACTTGACAATGTTTAAATGACTACTCTTCACACTTTTAGATATACACCATTACAAAAAGCATTATTTTAGAAACACACATGCAAGTCAGCCAAAGGAAAACTAACAATATTTTTTTTAAACAAACCTTGAACTGGGGAGACACTGATTTCATGGAGTAACCCTGCCAGCAGCCCCTGCTGGGACTGAGACACTCTGAGCAGAACAGACCAGCTAATGGCTGGCTCAGTGGATGACAGGAGAGCAGCAGATGTTGTTTATCTTGACTTTTGCAAGGCTTTTGACACTGCCTCCCATAAAATCCCCATAGACAAACTGATGAAGTACAGACTAGACAAATGGACAGTGAGATGGGCTGAAATCTGGCTGAACTGCTGGGCTCAAAGCGTTGTGATCAGCATGAAGTCCAGCTGGAGGAAAGTCACCGCTGGTGTATCCCAGGGATCAATGCTGGGGCCAGTACCATTTAACCACTTCATTAATGACTTGGATGATGGGACAGCATGCACTCTCAGCAAGTTTGCTGATGACACAAACTGTGAGGAGTGGCTGATAGACAAGCTGGTTGCACTGGCATTCAGAGGGACCTCAAAAAGCTTAGTAATAACCCAACAGGAATCTCATGAAGTTCAACAAAAGGAAATACAAAGTCCTGTACCTGGGGAGGAATAAGGACAGGCACCAGTACAGGATGGGGGACAAGCAGCTGCAAAGCAGCTCTGCAGAAAACCACCTGGGGGTCCTGGTGGATTCCAAATAGACCATGAGCCAGCAACGCACCCTTGCAGCAAGGAAGGCCAAGAGCATCTTGGGCTGCATTAGGAAAAATGTTGCCAGCAGGTCAAGGGAGATGATCATTCCCCTCTACTCAGCACTGATGAGGCGTGTCTGGAGTGCTGTGTGCTCCCCAGTACAAGCAAAACATAAGCATCCTAGAGTGAGTCCAGTGAAGGACTGCAAAGACGATTAAGGGAATGGAGCATCTGACATATGTGGTGAGACTGAAAGAGCTGGGAGTCTAGCCCGGAGAAGAGAACGCTCAGGGAGATCTTATCAATGTGTACAAATACCTGCTGGAGGCAGGGGTAAACAACACTTCTCAGTGGTACCCCACGACAGGGCAAGAGGCAACGGGCACAAATTAAAACAGATGAAATTCCATCTGAACAAAAGAAAGCACTTTTCTACTATAAGGGTGGTCAAGCACTTGAATCAGCTGTCCAAACAGCAGGCTGCTCTAGTTGACCCTACTTTGAGCAAGGGGGTGTTGGATTAGATGACCTCCAGACACTCTTTCCAACCCCAGGTATTCTATTGTTCTTTGAGGAGGAGACAAAAGGAGAGCAACTACTTCTAAGTAATATGGACTACCGACTTAATGTCAGATGTTTTCTCTGCACAGACTAAGCCTTCAGTAAGATGAAACACTTCCCTTGCACATCAATTGCCTGTGTCTGCCTATGAAGGCAAGTTGTTTATTAGACTTAGGAAAAGCCTCATTGTACAGATACAAGAAAACAAGTTCTTTTTCTCTCTCATACATTTCCTGATGCCTAAACCTCTAGGATTAACCAGTACGAGAACTACCTAACATAGAGATTAAGACAATGCATTTGTTTTCACCAGTCAAATAAATCACTTTATTGTCTATTAAAACATCCATTTGTATCAGCAAACATCCATCACTTTAACAGATTTCTTTGCCTCCCCTCCAGTCAGTACTCAAGTGGTAAAGCTAGTTTAACCAAAATGGGCTAATGGGAAAACATCCTCCTCCTTTCATAATGCCTCTTCTCTCACATCAACATATTGACAGTTTTGTTTTACAACTGTAGGAAAAATGAGAGGAACCAAGAGAACGTCACAGCGAAAAGCTAGAACATCTCACTTATGAGGAGCAGGCACCTGTGCACTGACCCAATTAGACATTCAAACACTTGTCACTTTGGAGCTGGCTGGTTGTCACTCATCCAAGTAGCCCCAGGGGACCTATTGTATGGTGGCATTCCCTGACAGGAGAACTGGAGCTGTGGAGGCAATGAGGGCACAGTGATAGGGTGCCAGGATCCTGGTGAGCGAGAGCAGCCAGCAGCAAAGCCAAAGAACCTCAGAGCTTCCTTAACTTGGTTACCATCCAAAAAGTCTTTCAGAGTCTTCAATGGTTATCTTTTTTTCAGAGCAGTCTAGTTTAAAAACCTTACAGTAACAGTCCTCTTTATCCAAAGCTACATTTAACTCTTTAGTGACTAATACAAGAACCATTTCGGAAGAGATCCCTGAGAGATTAAAAAAATAAAAAATCATCTTTGCAGGGGAGAGGATGCACTAATTGTTACTCTGAGTAACACCGCCAGCATATAGTTCAGAATTCAGAACATTTCAGTATCCATCTCCTACCTTCTGTTTTAAACGTATTATTGATGCTTTCAGATGCTCTGTCCGCTTGAACACATAAATGAGGGATAAAACACTGTGCAGCTATCCACGCCTACGCACTATAAAAGATAGAAAAGGTCTGTTCTAGTAGACTGTATACAATACTGTATTCAAGACCCCCAAATCATATTTTGCATTAAAAAAGAAAATCAGATCTTAAAACACAGATGACTATTCAGCAGCTACTACTGACTTCAAGTAAGGCTATCTCTGTTCTTATGCTGAAAGATTTATGCAAATACAGGAGCAGGGAGGGGTTGGAGAAGGATTGAAAAAAGAAAAAAATCAAAGATTACTTCAAAACTTCCAAAACAGGCATTTTAACCTTAGGACCTAAACCATGAGAAAGAAGAATTCAGAATGTCCCCATCACAAATCTGTGATCTATACTAGAAGAAAAAACTTCCAGGTTTTTGGTACAAAAATATCTCAAGTTCCTTCTAAGTCTGTTTTTACAGACTCACTTTTTTACTAGTTGACTTGTCATTCTGTTCTCTCCAGCAAGGAACATCAGAGATGATTAAGCCTACCTTTGATTATGTGAAGCTAGGATATACTTTTAGCAGCTTTTCTAGTTAATGTATTTGATATGAGCCCTTCAGTTAAAAGCTGAGCTGACATTTTAAAACTGTTAACTCAAACAAACATGGGAATGTAGGTAAATACAGAACACATTAAATGACTACCCTGATAGTACTTAATAGAAACTTAACGCCAGTAGCTTTGTTTCCCCCAGTTAGCATGGGAAATTAAAATTCAGAGAGAAAAAAATTATCTTACCTTTGTACAAATAGCTTCAGAGCAAGATGATCTCTTTACTTTTCCTTCTTTCTTATCCTTTTTATGACAGGTCCTTACGTTACTGCCTTGCCTGGAAAAATAATGTACAACCTGAAATATTTATAGAGGCTAATAATTAAACTGTTAAACTACAACAAATACATCGGGTATGTCTTGATATAGCTACAATGCTAAATCCAGTTACATCAATTGGAATAGTATTTTAATAGGAAATAATTTATATATGTTAGGATGAAGACAAAATAATAAGCATTAGGACAAAAAGAAGTTCCCTAGGTTTCAAAATCAGGTTTTCCATTTAGCTCTTCAAAGTAACGTAGCTGGTCACATCACATCAGACCAGACCACACATACAGTTATCCAGGTTTGCTGTATCGTCAGTGAAAACCAGTGCTTCGCAAAGCCTGAACAAGCCAATAGGAAAGCCTAACCACATCTTTCTAATGTTCAGTAACCTAACTCAAGGCCCACCAGGTACCCCTCTCTCCTCAGGACCAAACACTTCAGTGCCCTTTGGGATACTGATGCCCAAATTTCTAAAAAGACATTTGTTGGAAGAGGTCACAGCTGCTGACAGCAGGCCTCTACTGTAGGAAAAGCCTTTAGTCACAGCACTTGCCCAGAAAGAGAGAGATCTGTGCTCATAGTCAATTTGTAAACTGTCTGATCTCCCACGTTCTAGGAGAATATCCTAAATTCTAGGTGAGTGATGGGACAGACAACCCCCCCTCCCTCCACCTGCCCCCCCAAACTGAAAGCACAATACAAAGAAAGTAGAAACAGCAGGAGAGGTTTTGTTTTGAATTCAGCCATTACCTTCTTCGTTTATTCACAAGAATTATGCACCCAGTTCTTCTCTTACTATTTGTTACTCGAACCCCCCATTTTAAACAGATTTGAGGTTTTGTTGAGAAGGAGGTGCTTATTTTTCCATGGTAATGCATATGTGGAGTTGAACTTTCAAGTGAGCAAGGTTCGAGCAGGATCATGTATTTTGAAATTGAGCTTCAAAAAATTTCTAACTGAGGATTTCCCTTACAGTCTTTTATTTTTACAGTACACACTACTCATCTGCAAACTCAGCTATGCTTGCCACTACGGGTAGTCCTTATTTCAGTGAACTGGTGATGAAGTGAAGCTAATAGCAACAGATTAGCACCACTGCAGCACCTGTTATTTTATATATTGTACATAAAAGTATACATTTTATCTGTAGAAAAGTAATTAATGTCTATCATTTACTCATACCTGCAGATTAGCACTATTTTGTAAGGTAAAACAGGAGAGTGCAAAATATCAACTTACAACAGTGATACAGTAAGATCACTTTAATTTCCCATCAAATTGATAATGCAATCGTACAATTTCTTTCAGCATACTTTAAAAAGCCTTTTTATTGTTAAAGTGGTCTGCCAATTGGCGAAACCCTAACTGTTGACCAGAACTCTCTTTTAGCTGTTTCTTCCAGTAACAAACAGCTGTTTTCATAAATTGTTCTTTATCATGCTCTTTTAAATCAACTTGTTGCTCTTATATACTAAAGCATACTAAAGCATCTTCATGACTTTGGGAGTTTGCCATATGTAATTTATTTCACTGGGGTGAAATTCACTTAGGCAATTAACTTCATTGCCTTCATCTTTATTCAGGCACTCAAGTCCCTTCCTACACCCCACCTCTAAATTCAGCTGGAACAGTCGCTTGCAAACCAACAGGACGTCAATAAGCCAAAGTCAACACAGAATCTGCATTCAGAACTGCTACATGTGCGCAACTCCTAATTGACCCAAACAGTTCAGTACGACAATGGTCACACGTATTCTATTATATAAAGGTAGCGACTACATCTACCCTGTCATTCACGCTGCTTCCTGGCTGGTTTAGTCCACTAACTCACTGTCTCCAAGAAAAAACCAGAGCACGCTTCGGAATCAGAATGGCTTGGTTTGAAAGGGACCTTAAAGATCATCTAGTTCCAACCCCCCTGCCATGGCCACGGACACCTCCCACTAGACCAAGTTGCTCAAAGCCCCATCCAGCCTGGCCTTAAACACCTCCAGGGATGGAGCTTCCACAACTTCCCTGGGCAACCTGTTCCAGTGTCTCACCACTCTCTCAGTAAAGAATTTTCTCCCAATATCTAATCTAAATCTACGCTCTTTCACTTCAAAACCGTTACCCCATGTCCTGTCATTACACTCCCTGATAAGGAGTCCCTCTCCAGCTTTCTTGTAGACCCCCTTTAAGTACTTGAAGGCTGCTATCAGGTCTCCCCAGAGCCTTCTCTTCTTCAGGCTGCATAACACCAACTCTCTCAGCCTGTTTTCACAGAGGAGCTCCAGCCCTCTGATCATCTTTGTGGCCCTCCTCTGGATTCGCTCCAACAGGTGCATTTTAGGGGCTCCAGAGCTGGATGCAGTAATGCAGGTGGGGTCTCACGAGAGCAGAGAGGCAGAATCACCTTCCCTTGACCTGCTGGCCATGCTTCTTCTGATGCAGCCCAGGATGTAGTTGGCCTTCTGGGCTCCAAGTGCACATTGCCAGGTCATGTTTGGCTTCTCCTTTACCAACACCCCGAAGTCCTTCTCCTCAGGGCTGCTCTCAATCTATTCTCTGCTCAGCCTGTGTTTGTACTTGGGATTGCCCCAACCCACATGCAAGACCCTGTACTTGGCTTTGTTGAACTTCATGAGATTTGCACAGGCCCATCTCTCAAGCCTGTTCAGGTCCCTCTTGGATGGCATCCCTTCCCTCCAGTATGTTGACTGTCCACATAAAACACTGTGCGAACAGGGAATGCTCCAGTCCGAGGGACTCTTTCAAAGGGCAGTATGGGCAAGAGTGCATTTTGATTCTCCACTCTAAACAGTCCTGCAATTCTCCCATGCGAGGCACTGCATCCTCAGTTTCACACTGCAGCTGCCTCCATGCAACACTCCAGAGCACACACCACGGACTTGCAGTATTGGGCTGCAAAATCATCACTTTGATGAGCTGCAATACAGTTCTCCCTATTTCAGAGACTTTGAACTAAAACCAGTAACTAGCAGTGTATTAGGGCTGCAGGAACATCACGGTACTCAGATTAAATTCAGATTAAGTTAGGTGAGTATGAACAGTCTATTTTATGAGACTAATTTGCTAGAACATTAAAATGCAGAGGCAGACCAGCCCTTACCAATTAGCCTACCTCGATGACAGGAATTTGTCCCTGTCTTGCTGTTATTACCAGTAAAGAAAAGCTGTAGCCTCAAGGGCTACGTCTAAAAGTTAGGCATGATCTTAAACCCAGAGATGGCTTGTGTAAGACCACACATAGCAGAAAACCATAGCTCTGTTGACACTGTGGGTAACCTTTCCCAGACTTCCAACACTCATTAAAAGAAAGGAAAATAACCTCACCACTTGGTTCCCCTTGCTCTTTTGAAGTAAACGTTGTTATGTAATAATATATATGGTTTGGGGCATACTATAATGAATTACAATTTTCAGTTCAGTTTTATTGGGAGAAAAGAAACTACTACAGTCAAAGTGTTTTGAATTGCTGGGTAAGAAATGGTCAGAATATCAACCTCTTTGGATGCCCAGACTACACACATGCTGCTCCAAAAATAAATATTTGCTATAGTTCTTCTTGACATCTGTGGCTTTAACCTATTTAAAGTCCATGATCAAATTCTTTTGCTGTGACGTTATTTATTTTCTCTGATAGTCTGTTAGGAGGGAGCTTAAAAAAAGCTCGAAACTCCAAGGAATTCATAATGAGATCTGTAAATCATTTGCAGAAGAACACCTGTACATCCAAAAATCAACTCAGATGCCATGAAGAAGAAAAGAAGTAATTTCATGTTTTAAGTTTGCATTCTTATTCACAGTGCTAAGTGCATGAAGGGGATCCTTTGAATGGCTTGTTGGCATGATCATATAGAAGTCAAAAAAGTAAAGTTCCATATATTTCATTCTAGCCAGGAAACCCTCATGTCCAAAAACGTAAATTAATAACCAGATGCCTCGTTTCCAAAGTGAGAGGAGCATTTGTACCTTTACAGGAAAATCATGAGTGAGTGAGATAGCATAATTTTTGTGGTTTTTTTTTTTTTAAAAAAGAGAGGAAGAAAGAAAAATCAAGGGGGAGGGCTAAAAAGATGGTTTCAAAAAGTCTATAGATTAGATAGTGGCTTAGAATTTATTAGATGTATTTGAGGTCACATAATTTCTGATTTTCTGTACATGAATTTGGCCACTAGCATACTGTAGAAACATAAAGCACACTTTTTACTTTTCCACACCTGAAATTATGCTTACTGTGTACTTAATAATTTAAAAATTTGTGAAAGAACTAAAATTTAAATAGTACTGTCGCTTTACAAGCTCTTCTACTAATAGTGTTGACGGATTTCAGAGAAATAAAATTTTGACTGAAAAATACGTAGATTGTAATACATACTTATGCAAAAAATTCAAAATACAAGAATTCCATTTTTATTTTATAATCTGATTGGCCAAATGGTTTTATATAAAATGTATTCAAAATATTCATTAAAAAGTTACGACACTTTAATGTTCTTAACGTAACCTTAAAAAGCAATAGAATGAGACAATATGCAGCTTTCTACTAACATTAATAATATAACTATATACACACACATATATAATTCAGTTTCTTTTTACTTTACAATATTGCAGGAAGTTATTTAATACCAAACATTTTCAGGGGACCTGGAAAAATATTTGCTTTGTGACATATAGAATTTATTTAGTGTATTTAAGCGCAGCTTTATGCAATCCCGTACTGCAGAGCTCCATTATTCACCCTCATGTCATTTCTTCTTTCAGAATGAAGGAGTGATGAGGAGCCCCCAGAAAAGGACAAACTACCCTGTTGGTTGATGAGGGCAGTGATCCATCTTTCTGTCATATCTATCTTATTTCTGGTAGTGCTCAACCCCAGACGATTCTGACAAAGTAATAATGGAAAAAAATATCCTGGAAATACACCAAAAATAACCGTTCAGTTTTTCACTCCTTGTACACACATGCTTATGAAGACATCTCTTAAGGCAAGTAGTCCAGCCTAGATTATATTAACAACTGTAAGAACAATGTTTTAAATTTTACACATAATCAAAACAATATAAAATTCATTTGTTCTTTAACATGCTGCAAAGTCATGCCCTTCCTCAACGGATACAAATTGTAACTGCATTGATTTCAATTCCTAGACTGTTAACCAAAGTGAAATATTTCAGCAAGTTACATAGAATAGGTTTATTCTCCTCTTCAGAGGTATAAACTCCATTTCCTCATGTTATTTCATTCCAGTAAATCAAACTAACTGCTACTAAGGCACACAAATGTCAATTATGTGATTGAGAAGATTCAGAATAGCAAAGGGAAATCAACAATTACCTTGTGCATATAGCTATATAGTCCTCTTCCCTTTTTGGTTTGTGTTTTTTTTTTTTTTATTTCCTCCTTTCCTTTTGTTAGTGAGAGGTAAGAATTTGTAACATGCTCCCCTTCATGTTGTAATCTTGACAAAACTCTGCTGTTAAGCCCTGCTGTTGCTGGACTGTGTGCAGAAGCACGTACAAGAGGAGCTGTTTCCAGCAGCCCGTTGCTTTGTCTTCGGCCCTCCCAAGCTTCTGTGTGATCAGCATAGGCTTTGTGGCCATACAATAGGGGTTAAACATTTCCCTGTATTTATTTAAAAGCAGAGCTAAATCTGCTTAGCTGCATGAACCTTTTAGTAAAATGATGCTCACTCTGTCAGGGTATTTTTCCATTTGTTTGTTTGTTTAAGAGTAATTGGCTTCTATCAACAAAAAGCAAGAAAAATACATAGTTCCCTTTCATCATACACAGTGCATAAACAACACAACCAGTAAAATCAACAAAGATTTTTATCCAGATGCTACCTTACCCACGATTTTCCCCTAAGCAACTACCTGTGACTTGCCTCTTAACTTAGAGCTCTAGTTTCATTTTTCCTTTATGTTCATTCTACTTGACGACTTGCCAGTGGGGCAATCCTCTGGTCTCCATTGACAGTGTCTGAGAGACAGATTGTTGCAAAAGCTACTATTTGTGCCGAGAGGTGAAATTGCAGTACAAGAAAGAAAATTTAAACATACCAAGAAATAAATGAAAACATTTTATAAGAGTTGAATGCGCTTGCCCACAGTATTAAAGCCACCAATTTCACACACAGCACGTGGACTTCTGGACCACCTTTGCTTTCCAAGAAACTACCTTGAAGCCACACTGGTACAGAACAGTAGCTTCTTCCCAACTCCTGAAGAAAGAAACCCTATTTAAAACTTTTCATTTCTGTTCTACCACAAATCCGGACTTTTTTTTTTTTTTAAGTCCAGTTAAAACATTTCTAACTTTAGGGGGTTTGCATCTTTTTATAGGTAGCAGTAAGAATTCTGTCAGCATTTATTAGCACCAGCATTAGTTCAGAACAATAACCTCATCTGCTCCTTTGAAACCTATTCTGTTCTCAGGGCTTATTAGAACAATGCTTTTCTTCACAAAAGCACAATCTCTACTTAAAAATCTACTTCAAAGCAGATTGCCAGTGAGGTTCAGTAATGATTGCATCCACCTGACCTCTTAAACTTGCTGAAATATAATCAGAGTATCTTAATTGCGCTCCCACTTCACGTATGTACCACGCTTCTAGCGCTGTAAAGCACTTAGCTAAAAATCTTAA
The DNA here is from genome assembly GCA_008711295.1 of Anarhynchus alexandrinus. Lineage (NCBI taxonomy): Eukaryota > Metazoa > Chordata > Aves > Charadriiformes > Charadriidae > Anarhynchus > Anarhynchus alexandrinus. The sequence goes on from VUYV01000069.1 coordinate 970,517, forward strand.
AAAAATAGAAGTTTTCACAGCTACAATTACAGAAGATTTATTTTTGATGTGAAGATTGATCATCAAATAATGTAGTGTTGATTAGGCAAAACCTCTGCCATTCAAAGCTATTGCTCTTTAATTGCACATTTACAACTGTATATTCTAATGACAACAGCTGACATGAAACTGTAAATAAGAAGCTACTTACCATGCCATAAGCATGGCACAACATTAATTTATTATTTGTATTTAGTAACATATAATTCTTGTAAAAGCTCAATTCTCAAAATCGCTATTTTCATGGTTTTGATCATTCCTTCCAAAAGGAAGTCCCAGATGAAAAAGGCAATTTTGCCAAAACAGTAGCTTAACTATTTGCTCCCCTCTGCCTTTGACAGCATACTGTATTAAGAAATTAACTAAAATATAACCGATCGAAGAGATTTTTTTTTGTTTAACTGGGTTTAAGCAGAAATTGTTTTCTGAATTTTAGAGCAGAATGACAGAGGGGCAGGGCTCATTTTGTCATCCGATTGACCAAGCCTAATTAGAATTATTTCTGCACGCTGCTTCACTACAGCTGTAGAGATCCATTAAACACTAAATGCTCCAGAGGCCCGTTCCCCTTCAGCTTCCCACTGTGACTCCTACTTTTCAGCCGGTAGCTACTCAGTGAGCTACTCAAAACATTCAAAAAATGGAGGTGCTATATTTAATGGACAGCTCAAAACCCATAGCAAAATCTGTCACTTGACTGCCAGTATGGCAGCTATCACAATAAAACAGACTCTTTGTGATGGAGACTTAAAAAGAAGCCTTTGAACTGGTTCTCTTACCTCCCAATACATTTTTATTAGCAGAAGGTTTTCAGTCATAGCAGCTATTTTTTCTTCAACAGAAATAATCATGTCTGCCTCTGAAAACGTTCACTGAGATACACACATTTTTCTGTAATCGTAATATTACCCATGGCATCTTGTTTTACATCTTATTACCATTTTAGCCTCAGGAAGCCTTTAAACTAATATAACCATTAGGAATGTCTTACTGCACAATTTTCATATTAACAAAACTACTTTTTAACCTTTTGAACTGTTTAAGCTGAAAATAACTGTGATGTAGTGCACAATTCCTTACTTTGAGATCTGCTCGTTACAAAAGATGAAAAACAGATTCTGAAAAATATCTAGCAATTGCCTGATAATACTGATTATTCATCCCTCTCTTTTCAGCTTTCCTTTCCCAATGTCCTCAACTCTTTCCAGACATATAATAATACTCAGGAAAAGCGACAAAACATTTATGCTTTCTAAGGTCAAAGTCATACTCCTATCAAAATTGAGCTAGTGTAATACTCAGCCAAGATCTTCAAGCATCTCAACAGCTAACCTCGTTTTAGAGTTTAAACCCAGATGCTGGCCTCAGGCTATGGTAGATCAGACTGGGCAAACAGGCATGGGATCTGTAACTCTAGAAAGACAGCATGGTTCACAAGTACCCAGGGACAGGGCACAGGAAGACATAAACTCAAGATAAAAGATGCTTGTGCGGTTAGGCCAGCGCAGTGAAAAAGATAGAAGGCTCACTATCATGGTATTATAACAAAATGAGCTGGTTGTTTCACCTGTTATTTTGAACACTGAATGTTTTAAAAGCTTCTGTATGCCTACCAATTACAACTGAAGTCACATAAATTATATTCTTTTTAGAGTAAAGACTTATGTATTGAAAGGTATGATTACCTCCATTAAGTCTTCTAGCATGTCCACCTGACTAGGACAGTATTTCATTTGATGATCACACAAGGACCAAGAGTAGGTATGCTAACTAGGCGGCCGGAGAGTTTTTTCATTATTACTACTACTACTGTTTCTTTGTTTGAAAAGAGAGAGAGAAAATACTTCCATTTCCTACATGGGAATTTAGGGAATGCATAGCCTTCATTTAGCTTTGTTCCCTGAGCACATTTTGGTAGAGTCATCTATCATTATTTTTCACATTTTTGCATAGGCAAGCTGAATTGTTTATTTTTCATTTCCAAGCTTCAACTTCCTTTTCCTTTCAGTAAAGTTTCCTGTGATCATAATTATGTGTTCAAAAGTAAGATCCATATAGTTTCCAGTTTCTTTATGAAAAATGCCTTTAGGATTAAGGAGTCTGAAAAGACTTTAAAGTGCAGCTAACATAGCTTCATAGGCATATCAGGACACAGAAGATGACTGTTCATCGCCAGCTGTGTATCCTCCTCCTGAAAAGTCATTCCAAATATTTGGGTTGGGAGGAGAATTTTAAAGAGTAGCTACTAAGTTAAGTGCTACTATCAAGTGAAAATTGTGAAGATGAGGATCCTCTGAGGATTTTAAAATTTATTTATTTACTTTAAAACATCACCATAACTGCTTCTACTGGTTTTAGCTGTTACCACTGAAATTTCATGGTCTTACTTGAATTAAACCCATTGCTGTTGCTTCCTCAGTAATAATTTACTCCTTTTGGTTCTTCCTACAAACTTATGTAAGGATGTCCTACACCAGAACATAGCCAGTAATGCCTTACCGTAGTCACCAACTGTTTATGGTAGCTAAAGCAGGTTAAGTAATTTTAAACTAAACCGGAATAACCCATTATTTTTGTTCCAAAATCATTGTAGCATATATGTCCTGATTATCATTCTTCGACTTCTCTGCCTCCTTTCTATATTTTCTTGATGTTCATTGTACCAGCCAAAGCTGGCTATCTGCCAGCTACAGAAAGTAACTTCTTGAACACTTTGGGGATGCAGGCTCATACTGGTTTGATTTCTCTGAATCTCTTACAGGGATTTATTTGTTCCCACACATAAGGCATATAAGCTGTTTATCACACAGAGAAGTTGTCAAGGAGAGTGAAGTTTCCTAGAAGTGACTCCAGCACAGCAGACTGAAAAGAGTCCTCTCCAAATAACTCAAGGTTCATTCACTTTATTATTTTAGCAGCTATAGCACATACAGCTTAGTATTGCCACAGATTCAAGTATACGGGCTTTCTTTCTGCTTTCATGTTACTTTTTGATGAGGATGTTCCATAATAAGATTCACAGCATTAACTTTAGTTATAGTAACATTTTCTCTAGTACTGTTCTCCATCCTTTTTCATAAAGGAAAAAATGCTTTGCCCTTCCTCTTTGTGCACAATGAGTGTCCTTGACTGCTGGATGCCTAAAGCAGTTTAAATACATGGGGCAAAAAGACACAGTGGAAGTGTACACAAATGTACACTTCCTAACCCCAGGATCAGGAGATTTACCAGCTAGAAAACCAATTGCAGCCTCAAGAACAAAACAGATTTGATGATGCTGCATTGCCTGTAGATAACTAGAGAAGAAGTTACTGAATCTAAATGCCTCCTAAACACATCTAGTGCATAGCCTAAATGAATTTACATCAATTACACAAAAAGATATTGAACAAGCCTGAGGGAGAAAGGGAAGAGGCTAAAAGGAAAGAGATAATACCTACAAAGGGAGATTAGAATTTTCATCCTGGTAAAAAAAAAAAAAAAAAAAAAAAAAACAAAACAAAAAAAAAAAAA
>VUYV01000069.1:974803-1075648 GCA_008711295.1 Anarhynchus alexandrinus
AAAAAAAAAAAAAAAAAAAAAAAAAAACCAAACCAAAAATAACAAACCAAAGACCCCCCCCCCAATCAACCAAATAGGAAAACAAAACCAAAAAACCCAACCATCCAAATGAGCAAACAAAAAACTCAAACACAGAATCGAGATTCTTGCGTATGCAGTTTTCAACAGGGGGGGTGGGGGTGGTAGGAATACAGTGAGTCCTCTTTGTTTACAGAAATTTTTTGGGAATGCATCAGCTGCCCAAGAGTTCCAAGAGTTTTCTTTTTCTTGGTATGGCTTGTATGGATTTAACTTCTGACTGTGATAAACACACTATACCTGAGGCTGCACTACCCAAAGAGGATCTAGCTGGAATGGGGCCTCATTCCACTCCTGATGTTCCTCTCTCCAATCTTCCCTGCCATCACACTTAGAAGCACCCAAAGTCATCAGTGTCTTAAACTTTACTTGAAGGCGCTCTAGCTATCTACCATGCTTTCTCTGTCACAGTTTGAAAGAATTTAGCAGCTCTCTGCTTGAGTCTTGCCAGCATGTTGACTGACAACTTGAAACTAAGTTAATCCACCTGAAACTCCTAAAAGGCTGTTTTCAGTAGGTACGCACAGAGTATGCCTAGCACACAAAAGGACTGGGTTCCCCAAAGCACTGGCACAGCTGTGATTTTCTTTACAATGAGAGGCAGAGAAAGCGGCATATGGCAGTGGTTTCTCCTTTACACAGAGCACAACTGGCCGTGGCTCACCATAGCATTTTGCCCTTGGTGGCACAGCTTCTGTACAAAAACAGAGAAGATACTATCTTCCCCCTGCAAATCACATCTGAGGAACATACTCAAGTAAAAAAAAGACTCTTTTCTGCCCCCTATGTTCTTGCTGTCTAAAGATCCTAAAACATGATGAATAGGGATTTTCCTCAGAGATAAAAGATGTGGGCTTGAATCTACTGTGAAAATGGATATTTTATCTCAAGTATCTCCTCCAGCAAGTATTGCAATGTCATGGCTGTTTGAAGGCACAAAGGCACAAATCTGTAATAATTCTCCCAATAAGTTTCAAACTTAAGTGCTCCACTCAAAAAACCAGCATCCAGCAGTAAAGCAGAGTCTGAAAAGAAAAACAGATGGGGACACCTCCTGATTCTGTCTCAGTCTTCCTCTGGCCCAGCTCTTCATAGGTACAAGCTGCTGGCCCCAGAGCAGGACCCTCAAGGCACCACCTACATTAGCAACCGGTGCAGATAAAAGTGGGAAAGGGAGGGTGTTATAAACTGAGCAGCTATGCACAATACCTGTGTGCACACATGCACACCCAGACTGGGCAGAGCTGCTGTCATGTAGAAAGCCCTCATTTTGCCGTTTTTATGTATTTGCCCATTTTTAAAGGGAAAATTTGCACATTGTATATAAATGCATTTCTGGGCATCATCTTCCCCAAACTTTCACTTCAAACTTAGTTTCTATTTCTGAAGCTAAACCATGAACATCTGTGCTCATCACACACGAAACTGCCTTCAGGTTTAAGTTCTTAAAGCACTGCATGTTTTCGACTATGGCAGAGCCCTTTCATACTGTATGATTAAGACTTTAAGGTTTCAATTTTAAAAAGTCTTTTTGTCAATCATCCAATAAGTAAATTAATTTTGATGACTACTGATCTGAATGGAATTTCAACTGTTGACCTGGAGACGAAAAGAAATTTAAAAGCTTTAAACCATTCATTTCTGCAGTCCAGTCAGAACTGCACTTGATTTTAAATACATTTGAATAATTTGGTAGTACTTATGGAAAGAGGACATTTGATATTTTTCTTTGTAATTACATGCCCGATTTCAAAGTATTGTCTCTCAATGTGCCATTCACATCTGCAGAAAGACTACATGTTATTAATATTTTGTAAGGTGGCAAATGACTTAGAGTAGCAAGTAATTTCTCTGAACTTGTGTTGCATGAATAAATATTTCATTTTTAGGATTGCCACTGAAAGAGTGTTAAGTAGTAGCCACACAAGATAATGGCTTCTTCACCTCTGCAACAAGAGAACATGGAACTATTTGTATTGTCTTTAAAGACAGTAAAACTATATGGCAACAGAGGTGAACTCAACAATAAAGTTACACATTCAAAAAATACTTTCAGCAGGAAAATACAGTATGCAAATACTAGCAGTGGAGAAAAAAAAGTAGTAGGATGTATAAAGTATACAAAAAGACATAAAAGGAGGGTATGATTCATATAGAGATAAAGTAATTATTAAAATATTTTAATATGGAATTTTTATTAAAATAATTAACATCAGATTCATTATAGCCCAATTCCCACACATCCAAACTCACAGCAGGCTCGGTTTTTTATTTGCATGCACTGCATGATTTTGTGTTCTGTACAGTAAAAGAGATTAAATATTCACACACACACAAAAATGGGCTTTATTACTGATTAAGAACCCCAGAGAAGTTGTACCCTTTATAGTTTTTTTTCGTTACTTCACACATTTGTCAAATGACTTCCTATAGGCTTTAAAAACCAAACACAAACAAAAACAAAACAAAAGCAGCCTAGAAGTCTTCATAAGAACCTGACCTTTGCAGAAGCCTGTTTTGCTGGTATCAAACAGCCTGATGAGCAGCAGATGCACCTCTCTTCTTTCCTAGCAGCCTAAGAAGAAAGGTGTTTGGAATAATTTCTGCACCTAGGAGGCTGGAGTTGTCAACTGTCCAGTTCACTTATTTACTATTTGCCTTCTGTACAGCAAATCTGGTTTGGATCAGACTCAGCTAGAACTGCTGCAGAGACAGAGCTGGAGTGGAGCAGCTGTAAAAATGGCACAGCTGTAACTCTCTGACACCAACAGATACAGCTTGTTGGATTAACTCCCAAGACCAGGTAGTGCCTCTGCAATAACACAGTCTCCTCCTTTCCTTAGAAGCGTATGACACAAGTCCAAAAGTATTATTGTGGGAGACTCAAATTATTTTACTTTTCAACTGGAGGAGGAATATAATTTACATATCATTTCTATATTTAAATATAATCCGTTTTAAGCACTTTTTTGCTTACCAAATTGTATCCCATATATAGAATTGTAAAACAGCTACCTGTTTTACAAACTCAGTGGAGATCTCCTTCCCTAGGACAGGTTTTACTTGTAGAAGAGCCTACAGTGCTGGATTCCAGATGGCTATGGCCAGGAAATAAGTGCGTTTCCGGCCGGTAGCTGAGATAACAGAAATGTGCTGTGATCCCCTCCAAAAGTGCAGGTAGGTAACATGCACATAACAAATGCAGCCTCAAGGTTCAAAGTTCAACGAGTTTAAAACACATATAGTAATCAAATGTGATCTTAGAAAGGGAGGGGTTTGCCTTTTAAGGACTTCTAAGGACATGACTAAAACTTATTTTATTCAACATACTAGTATCAGTCACTATTTTGACACACAAAGAAAATCACGATACAGAAGGGATCTGTGAACACCCTGTTAAAGCTTTAACATCCAGTCATCACATGGTCCCCCAATTTACTTTTCCATCTGTAATGAACACCTCTCCAGATTAATAAAGCCCCCAGTTCTAATGAGTTACACTTGCCCTTCTTCCCAACAACCGTCATGTCTTTCTCTAACTTCATTATTTACTAGAAAAGTCAGTCTTGGAAATTTTATGAAGGCTATTTATTTCAGTTATACTATTATGGTCTGTGGATATCAATATATATAATTCATCTTTCCTGAAAGCACACCCCAGCAGACAGAGATGTTACCCCATTATCAGAGTAGGAGTATCTTGGTTCAGGAGCTGTGATGGCTGAAATGCCAAGCTATGACAATTCCAAGTCTTACTGGAATTCTGCAAAACATATTTGGAAACTACCTTAGCAAATATAACCTATTACAAATAATGAATTAGCCTCAAAAACCAGAAAACATTTATTTTTGATCTTAAATAAGACATTATTCAGGTAGGCCACCTCTTGACTTGGTAAATAAGCTTTTAGTAACTGTTTTCTACAAATACAGAAATAAAGATCTGTTTTCACTTTGCTAAGCTTTAGGGGTTTTTGTTTGAAAATATACTTAAACCTAAAACTGATCAGTTTAAATGTTAATTATTTTAGCTACTATTTCATTTTTTCTTTAAAGAACAGTGAAGTTTATTATGAAGAACATAAAAGCAATAAATACGTAAAGGGTGATTTTGTAAAAGCAAAGATTGGGGACTTGAAGTCATACTACATTAAACCAGTAAATAAAATCAAAAGTATATTTCATTCCATATTTGCTGTGGAACTGTGTTCCAAGTGCAAATCAGATACTTGTTTTTTCTGCCGTTGCCATGGTGTTGTAGTCCGGCTAGGATAATCCATCAGCACAGACAGTGTTGGTATGCATGCACAGTCCTCTCAGAAAAATAATAATACTCAGGCAAGGATGTCAAGTAGCAAACAATTTTAAAAACATACCTCTACTCTCAAAATGCTACAAACAGTAAAAGATTAAGTGTATACTATTGACAAAGCCAAATTCAATATGGGAACTGGCATTCAAACAGTTTAAAGGAAGAAAAAAAGAAAAAGAAAAAAAAATAGTCACTGCAGGTTCCTTAAAAGGATTTATAACAATATATCGATTGAGGTTAACACCAAGTGCTACCAACTCACTTTGAAGTACTGAGAAAGCTTTTAAAACACACAGCAAGTTAAAGCTGTGGCATTATTAATGTTTTATGTTATTTTGACTTTAAACACTGACAAGATGTCTATCTTATCAAAATAAAAAATCCATTAAAGAACACATGAACTTTTTTGAGATAGAGATTCAAGTTTAAAGCATGCAGTGCAAAACTTTCAGCTTCCAGTTCCTGAGGACATTTGAAGAACTCCGCCTTCACAACAGTTACAACACTACCAACTCAATGAAGATATCTGCATTAAAAAAAAAACAAACACAAACCAAAAACCAAAACATGTGTTTTGACTTTGACTTACACATTTTATAAAAACAATCTTGAGGTAATAACAACGGCTTTTGATAATGTAAGAACGTAGTTTTAGTTCTAATGCACTGAAACCTCATGCTGAAGGCAGTTCTGTTAAAACAGGTCACACTATTCTGCCAGCCTCAGAAAGGCCTGACCTCCTCAAAGTAACCAGATAAATGATGCTGAACTTGGATTAGTTTAGGTGACACCAAACAGTACAGTAACAATTATCTGTCAGTTGAAGAAAGTATGTTTCTTCATCCCTCCTGTGTTATTATGCAAGTTTATGCATGCACATCTGAATTTTATTAAGTCAAGTCCAAATACCTTCATTTATCTGGAAAATGAAAAAAAAAAATCTTTGTAATACAGATTTAAATATAAGACTATTTTACAGAGTATTCCACAAGCTTCACACCACCGCTAAACATGGCACAGTCAAATAGCAGCTTTTATTTTACATATCCTATTGAGCTGAAATGACTTAGGGCTACAGAACAGTGGCAGATGATATATTCCCATATGCCAATTATACAAGCTTCGAAAGACAGATAACTTAGGCAATGACAAGATCACGATAACAGATACTAGTCATTCACTCTGTTCTGCATGGTGCTGCCAGGCTTATCTGGTTCTGCTTTCTGTCTCCCTCGTACTCTGCATCCACCAGGACTCTGCACCCCCTCCCCAGTCCGATTCTTCTGACCCCAGCTCCCAACCCATGACTCAAACCAGGCAGTTATTTTTAAATATCAGCAGTGGCCAGAATCTCCACGTATAAATCATGCCCCTTTTTTAGCAAACACTGCAATGTACCTGTGTTACGAGCACTTTCTGCTCAACATATCTGAGTCTAAATCAGCCTCCCATTCAAATAACTCTGCTGCATTCACCAAAATCACTGCAGAGTATATCCTTCCCCTTTTTACAACTCAGAGGCAAGCAACAAATGCATCTGGATTTATGCAGCTACTTCAGGCATCTGGGTACTGAAACACTGGAAAAAGAACTAGACTGACTGATAACAAGAGTCTGCAGTACCGTCTGTGCAAAATGATAGTAAGATATTTTCATTTTGCAACAAATACATATATTGATAACACCTGTCAAAGCTACAGGGCATCAAATTAATTTTCATCACCTGTTGAGAAGGTGAGCCATCCACAGAAACCACCTGGCTTCTCTAATAAGCAGCAAAACTTAAGATAATGAAGAAAATAAAACCCATATTCCTTCCCTTACAATGCCTAGGGATTTCTTTTGCCCCAAGAGGAGGGGTGAGGAACGCTAACAAAACCAAACTTCCACTAGAGACGGTTTTGATCCTGGCTACAAGGCTGGAAAACCCAACGTGGTTTTGCGAGCTGGCAGGTGATTAAAGCTGCCAAGCTCTGTGCTCTCCCAAAGAGCAGCGGGAACTGGGGTTTTGTGTGTTGCAAACCCCCACTGACTGGCAGGAAAAGAGCTGACAGAGCATCCGCCAGCGTGACAATGACAGTGCTGTCACTAAGCCTGGAAACTGGGGGTTCAGTGATGCTGCAAACACTAACTCCAGGAGACGAGAGTTGAGAAAGACACGTAAGACTACCAGTACGTACCTGAAAATAGAAGAGTCAAGTCATCCGTGCTAGAAGTAATAGAAAATTCAGTCCTAGGGAATGGGGGAGTTTCTGCAAAGTGTCTCTCCAGAAGATTTTGATATTTAACACTTTGGGAGTGCCTGTCAGTTCCTTCTATGTGCACTTCCCCCACCATTCAATTTCATATACATTTCATAAACAGCATATGGCAGGATAACCTGTTATCTTTAAGCTGATCTCTACACCCATATCAATAATTAAATCAAATTTGCCAGCAGCAATTTCATCCCTGCCCCTTATATAAGCAGATGATTTATTACATCAGCTTCAACATGCCTTATCATGTAATGATTATAATGCACATGTATTATGAGACCAAAGCTCTATTGCAGTTGCGAAATTATTCTAATGTTTCTGTTGAGGTTTTCTGATTTCTTTCAAGAACACCTTCATACCATATTTTCAGAGAAATTTTTGGAGATAGAAATTCTATCAGATGACATCATTATAAATAATGACATAGCTTAAAAGCAGAGTTGGGAATTTTAGGTCTGTGATCTAAACACTGACCTTACCTCTGCACAAGTGATCTAAAGAGAAGAAACATCAAAAAGTGAACTTTTTGCAAAACACCACCAGTGGGAAAGACAACTTATGCTTTTACAGTGGATTACACTGCAGCAGAAAGATGACCCCAAAATTTTGGAGTCAATCTTTGAAGCTGTGTAATGGATACCGTTCAGATATCAGATACATTTCAGCCTAGATGAACTTCTTGTAGATCTGTGTTCCATCTCTTCATATACTGCTACTCCTTAACTTTGTCTCATGCTCTCTGCTAACCAAGCTTCAGCTTTTGCAGTTCTTTGGAGTTTCTCCTGGTATCTCCTCTCTTTCCAGCTCTTACTCTTATCTACTCCACTCATCCTCACCACCCTCCAAATCCATGTGCCTCAAGGACTGGAAGCTTGTTTATGCCAATCCTTTTCTCCCCATCCCCCAGCTTCACGGGCCTAATCTCTTTGCCGAATCAGTCACATTGAACACATGTATTGGTCACAAAAAAAGGTATGTGCAGGAGCTTAAGTACTGAGCTGTTCAACCTTCTATACTATTTGGTCCCTTCAGCTAGCTTTCCAAAATACTATCTCACTTGCGTGCTGTTGGCAATGGACAGCATTCACAGGACAGCTTTACTTCCATTTCATTCAACAGTGCTCCAACACCATCCTAAGCAGCTCCTGTCACACATATGCTCTTATGTTCCCCAGGACACACAACATACATAACCAAGACCATAGCATAAAAAAAGAACACCCTCTGAGCTGCAGCGGAGTCCTGACACTATACCAGACACTTTGAAATGAATCTTCCAAAACCATCAATTGATTTAAGGCACAGGATTACCATGTAGGACTTGGAGGAGACCCAGCACCAAATGCCACACGGTGTGGAAGTGGCCAGGCTACAAGAGGATGGAGCCCTTTGCGGTGCTGAGTCAGGCACTTTACCCTGACTGCCTACCAGCCAAGGATCCCCTTCTTGCCTAGCAATTCCCAGTCCCAGTTTCACCAGCTCCACGGCTCCTCAGATTCTGGGACCCTCCATTCACCCTCTTGCCAAATCTCCTTGCTCCTCCACATTACCAGCTATTCATCCCTCTAAATTACCAACAAGCAACATTATTAACCAAAGCAAAAACTTCCTTATCCCCCTAAACCACTGGTTCTTCTGCCAAGTCCCAGACCTGGCCAGCCCTCAACAGCTTATTATTCTAATTATAAAGAAGGCCTTCTCAGACACCTGCAGGTACAATATGGGATACACTCAGTGTAGACACAGTATTTTTTAGAACTTACACGTTGCTACTGAAAATGGACAACCTGAAATTTATTGAAGGTTCTTTAACTCAGCCAGTAACAGGCAAATGTTCACAGATAAGGCAAAATACTTATCTCCAACAGAAAGCAAAAGGAATCTAAATAAAGCAAGCTGTCTTTTTTTTTTAAACAACTTCTACTCTGTCATCATCTTCAGAAATGACTGAATTACTTTGGCTCAAGTTTTTCAAACAAATTTAGCTTGCAGCAAACACTAGCGTCAGCTTTAAAACCAGATAGCACTAACGATCCATCCTGTAATAATAAAGGATGAGACATGATCCACTGTTACAAGTTATATTTATTTCAAACAAGTTGATATCACTGTGCCCGTGTGAATTAAAATAACTCAAATAGGAACGAACTCATAACAAAAAACTAATCTCCAGGTTTGAACAGAGCTCTAATTGTAGCTCAGCATTGTGTAACAGTTTCTTCAGGTATAATTTTCTTCAAAGTGTTTAAGTATTAAAGTATGAAAGTTGTTCTCAACTACTTGTAAAAACCACTGGAGGAAAGGCTGCATCCAGCATCAGTGCAGCACAAAGCTTACTCAGATGTCTCAGCAGTGTCTGTTCTGCTCACAGTAATACTTGACTTTGGGCTCAGTGTTCCCACGTTCTTAGGAGCCTACTTTGGATTCAAGACTGCAGCAAGCATAAGCATCAAGCAGGAGATTATTCTTTACTATACATATACATGTCATCCACTACAACAACTGGGCAAGCAGCTGGGATCCTGAGAGCCTGAACTTAGAAGCGGCTAGCTGCACCCCCAGGTCTGGGTAGGCTGCACTGCAAGGCACAGACCCCTGTGAGAAGCCGAGCACCGAGGAGCAACCCCGAGCAGCTAAAGGAGATCTCCTTTCCTGTCTGTAACACAACAGTGCCAGTAAGAAGAGCTTTGAATTCAAAAGCAGCACACTGGAAGTAAAATTAGCTCAAAGCGCTGGATCGTGACTTGGCATCTAATCACTGCACCATCCTACGTGATTCACCAAATTGAGAACTCCCAAGTGGCTGACCTTAACAAAAGCAAACCTCCACCATATACCTACAGTGTGATATTTTTAAGGATAAGGAACTCTACAACACACACTGTTCAGCACAGCCATACAAGTCAGACTGTTGTGCACACGCTGTGTGCACTCATTTTACATTAAATGGAATAGATCAATACTTAGAAACAAAAGTATATGATTATTTCAATAATGCAAAAAGCCTTTAAAAAAGGCTCAATATTTGATGGTTTAGCATGGTGGGCAGAGGTCTGTTGCTAAATGTTGCTAAATTTCCCCTTCCCCCCCAGCTCAATTTCTGGTTTTGATTACATTTTGAGAAAAATCTACATAACTTTTTAACCCAGCTGGAGCAGTTTATAGTTAGAGAAACTAAGAACAGTAGGAAATTCCCAATGTGGGGGCTAAGAAACCACTCTAGATAAAGAAGCATCTCAATCCAAACAAGAACTATTTTTCCATTTGAAAACATTAACTCCCTAAAAGAGAACACTAAATGACCAGGTGCTTTAGAACTGATGCTTCAGCTTTCCTATAGAGCATACAGAAGGTTTTTCACATTAACAAGGCAAAACACTGAAATTTAAAAAAGCTTTGAGTGCGAGGACAAGATACACTGACTGCTGATTCAAGTTGTCTTGTTTAGATGCGTAAGAGTTTTAAAAGTCACGGGTCCAGTACTGCACAGACACTCCCGTTTTCTTGATTTGTTTTGCTTTCTAATCCTTCTGCCAGCTTGCCTTCTCTGCAGATACCTTTCTGTACCTGTCCACGGACCACGCTGTCACCAACTCCTTGTTTAAAGGGTTGGATTCAAACCAAGTGACTGGGGGAAGAAGGTCTTCCAGGGATTTCGTGTGGACAGTTTTCTCTGTCAGACACCTGCAGATTACACACCAGGACTGAGACTACATGACAAAGAGTTTGAGTAATTCATACAAAGTGAATTGCTGCATGTGCAAGTATATTCCACATAATGCATTCTTATAGTGAATTGTTTAATCAATGTAATAAACACACAGGATTAAAATACACTTAATGTTAACCCTTTTAAAAGGCCTGTATATACACCACTTTCACCAGTAGAGAGTTGGTTTTCTTAAGTCACTTTTTCTAGCTCTTAAGTACTGACAGATGCTAAATTATAAATGAACAAATAATATATTGAAGTAAGCATTTGATCATATTTATTTCTGAAACAGCTTTTGCACTCCTTGAAGAGATATTATGAAGACCTCTAGGGCATTAAAAAAATAGTGAACTCTTTTTGATTAGTTTATGGTGATGAAATTCACACTTTCATCCCACAAAAATAATAAGGAAGAGACCCCTCAAAATTAGTGGCATTAATAGAATAAGGCCATATAGGTCTCTAGTACAATCATTAGACAGATACTCCAAGAAGGTCTCTTAAAATATTTATTAAATACTGAAATCAGTCAAGGTTTTGGAGGTTGTTATGGCCTATTTAAAAACTACCATTAGGTGAATACTTGCATTGAATTACCCATCATCCTATCTGGTTTCACAAATTATCTGCTGACGTAAAGATATTTCCTGTAAGAATTTTAAATAACTAGACACTGCAAAACTATTTATTTAAACAACCAAACTGAAAAGCAATATAGAAACATGTAGAACAGACAACAGTAATCTGTTTTCCTTTAGAATCTGCACTTTTAGAAGTATAACTAAATATTGTATTTCATATGATGCTCATTTAAGAAAAAGCTACTTAGTCAAGTATTAGTGATTTGACCAGGAAGAAGGCCTTTAAGTAAAAACCAATAAAATTCCCTACTACATCACTTCTTGCATTTTTCACTATTCTGTCTTATAATTTTCTAGAGACATCTGTAGCATACTGGTACCACCGAGTGTAAATTCACGCTAAGAAAAATGTGAAAAAGCAAAAAATATTCTCCAATAAAAACTCTGCAAGAACTCTGTGTAAAGAAATAGAGTACCCTTCTCCTTACGCCTTGACTGAATTCTTCTTTTCACTCTGCTCAAAAAAATATTTTATGGGTCCAGTGCTAGAAGGCCACACAGCTTCAGAGGTCACACAGAGGTCATCTGGGGCAATTTACTTAAATTTGTCAAACAACATCTGACAATTGACTAGGTATCACCAATTGCTAGAAAGTGTGGTAAACTGAATTACAATCCAATACAGGCAGAAAGAATATAATTGAAGATACAGACACCTAATGAGGAAGAAGAGGCCCTCCAAAGCAAGACATGCTACTAGGGCATAGAGAGATCAAGTCAAATATAACAGCTATTAAATCAGTAGAAAATTATGTCAGGGAAACATAGATTTTTTTAATACTGCATATTCTCACAAATAATGATTAGCTGGGAATCATTATCTGAACTGGAGGTTATTGTCATCATTCTCTTTCACACTAAAAAAATGCTGAAACTAGCACTCAAATGCCATGGGTGCTTTTCTTCCCTGCCTTGGGGGGGGAAAAAAAAAAAATACAGCCTTTCACATTACATCACTTAGCAGAGTACAGCAAGAAAAAAATATACTTAGGCTCCAGCAGTGATGCAAGTCTATTGAAATTCTGCCAGTTAAAAACATCAACCTTTATGTTCAGGTTTCACTAAGAAAGACACTAAAGATGTTCCCAAGGCTGTATTTATGCCTTGCATCATCTGTCTGGTGATACACAAAAGTCTTTCCAAGGTCTTTATTGTTAGGGCCAGGAAGTTAAATGAGGCAATACACTTACCAAGAGAAGGGAAAGCAGAGACAAACTCAAGAACTGTCTCAAGCTGGTTTAATACTTTAAATGAAACGTACAATAACAAACATTTCACATATTCTCCATATTCTCACAACAGTGTTTGTACTTGCATAAAACGTTTCTGTGCATTCTGAAATAAAACTTAGTAAACCCTCATTTGAAATCATCCCGTTTCAGTACTCTATGAATCACCCCATATGCACCCTTGCTCTTTACAGCCCACTTGCTGCTGTACCACACTGACATGCCATCCTTTGGATTACAAAGGACGCTCCAACAAAGAGGGATCACCCACTGTTTTCTATAAATCATCTTGAACCTCATTGATTATTTTAACAAAGGTAGTTCAGATACATGTGCATCTTTGGCTGTCTTGCACAGAGAACAGGAAGAATATGAAACAATGACAATATTATGTCCTAGAATTCAATACAGGACAATAATGACAACTTATTATAATAGGCTGAAAATGACTAAGTTATTTAGCTTTCCCTAACAGGTAGCATATGAAATGCAGCAGAGAAAAAAAAAAAAGGATATTTTTAGTCACTCATGATTATTTACTGAAGAAATTAGGATGCCTATCAAACACACTAATCATGGCCAAAACCGATGACATTATAAGCATAACAAGATACTTCTCTTGATTTAGGAGAGATTAAGCAAGACGGAAACATGAAAGAAAGTAGCAAGAATCCCTTCTGAGCCTGACGCCCAAGTTCTGCTTTCCATGTCTTTTGGTATTTCAATAAACAGGAAAGTTTTACATTTCTGCAAGGCAAAAAAGCCCACCCTGAAACACCACACCTTTTTCTCTGATTTAAAAGTATTCCACTGTTCAAACTTCAAATACAAACACATATTTTTAAGTTTTCTACCACACATTCCAACCACTTTTCGACATCTAAAGCAAACCTTTCCTTCTTGGAGCTTTTAGTTTCTTAGACCTCGTAGTCTGAACAAAAAAAAAAAAAAAAAAAGCATTGCATTGCAACTACTACTCTTAAAGCTAAGTAGAATGGGTAAAGCTAGATAAACTTATCTTTTGCTTTGAACTGCAAAAAGCGACTTCATTTTCTCCCTCTCCCTATTTCTAGGCAAGCATTTAACTGAGCATTTAACCAGGACTTCTGACTTGACTGAAATTTAAAACCCTAAATTCCAAAAAGCAGTCCAGAGAAAAAGCTTCTGTCCTAGATTTCAGGTAACTACTTCCCTAGGAGGGGAAGAGTCTTCCTACTTTGCATGCCTAGTAAGGTTATCATTTTAGTTTGAGTTGGCGCTGGACAATAGGATGGCAGGTAGTCATTTGGAATACAAAAATGGTGGAGACTGCAATTATCTTATGCATATTAACACCACCACATTCCTTGTTTAACATGCACTCCTCCCTGACAGAGCATAACCCATCCTGTTCCCATACCCAGGGCACTGGTCTAAGTGACAGGAAGCCACTACTCTTTGAGCGTACTTTCAGTTCCTCTTGCTGTAGCTGGGTCACTGCATGCTCTAGCACACAAACATTCATTAGTACGCAAGGAGTCAGATACTCATCCTTAGGGCATTCAGCAGGTCCAGAAGGCATCATTTATTCCCTGCAAGGACACTGAGCTGGGCTAAGATATTTGTCTTGGAGGACAGACCACACAGTTTAGCCCCTGAGTCATTTCTATCAAACTGCTATCAACAGGAAAGACACAGAAACAATCCGGGGTTCCCAACTGGGAAACCTCCCTACTCCCATCCTCTCCTCCCTCGCTAGAGACACTTCTCTCTCTCGTAAGCAAAGATGCACTATTGACACACTTTTTTTCTGTTTTCTTATCTCTTATCCCCTGCCCCCCATTCATTACAAGCTATCTGTACTCACTTCTGTTCTTAATATTAAAACCGATGCAGTGTTCAGCCTCAAACTGCCTCAAATAGCTGCTTTATCTCTGACCGTGTGTCTCCATAGACAGTATGGCACAGCGCAGCTACACCTGAAGCAGCCCAGGTGCTAGAAACCTCCACCTCCAGGGCAGTGTGGGACCAGGCGTTGACTCCCACAGCAACAACAGAGATAAGCTGGCCTCTTTTCAGGTCTGTGCCACTGCTCCCAGTATTAGAGGCAGCAATGTACAGGTGTGCTCAGCATCATTACAGTCACGCAAAGCATCTCTATGAAAATTTGTGTATAACCAGCCTTTCAGGTACCCCATGAGGAACAGAACACCTACCCAGATTTTCTGTGCTGGCCTTGGGCTAGTAAATCCCATCAGGCCTGGGGAGGCTGTGAGCAGTCAGAGGTCTCTGAACCTCATGCTGGGATCTCAGGCTGCTTATTGGAAAGAGTTTAGATGCACCCAGCACCCTGAACTCCAAGAGAGCTTGTTAGCTTGCCCATTTGCATGAATGCATAAGGCTGGTTTGGATCTAGTAGTGAACCTAAGCCAAACTCCTCCTGGCACCTGCTGAGGACTGCAAAGCAGAAACATCCTATTTGGATACAGCAGGAGATAGCTCAAGTCCAGGCAGGTCCAGTGCCGAGCCCTGACTGAGAACCCTTTGTGTCATCACAGCCTCTCATCTATCTCATTCAGCCTTCCACCTCGGACAGGCATTTCAGCCTCTCCACCGTCCGGGCTAAGAGAGAGCGATTGCACCATCACACAGTAGTAGTGACAGTAGGTTAAAGTCAACGGCACAGAGGCTGGCAGGGTCAGAAGGAAGGGCCTGTGAGGAGCCAGAGCATGCCGCTATCAGAGCCACAGGCTCTTTTGGGAGCACAGAGGGAGAGGCAGGGTTGAACAAATCACAGAACCTGCGCCAATTATCCCCCAAATTGAAGTATGGTTTTCAATACTTTCAGGTATTGCTTTCAATATCTTGAACCTAGTGTAAAAAGTCTTTACTGGCTGGAAGACTTCACAGAAACCAGGACAGACTTGAAAACAAAGTGCTTATGTGCATGTGGTCAGCTAGTTGGGCACATACAGACAAGGGAAATACTTGTCCACTCTAAGGGCAGTTTGCCATGATCTTACAAATGAAAAATGCCAAGGTGTGAAAGGTGTTCAGGCAGTAGCAAACTCTGGTCATTGCAGGGTGTTAAGATTTTACCAGACAAAAACAGTCAGATAATTTAGTTTTACATTGTGAATGACAGAGAACAGGTTTTCCCAGTAAAATACTAGGAGCAACAGAATTATTTCCCAGTGATTAGTACCTTCCTAGATAAAAACTTTTACTTTTTCCTAGATTAATGACTAATTAAGCATAAAGCTTAAAAATAACCATGTAGTTTTATTTCAAAACACAGTATTAAATGAGCGAAAATGAGTCTCACTAAAATTAAGCCTCAATTAATAAGCCACAAAAGCTTATGGCAATATGGTCATTAGTCACTGAACTACTTTCTTACTCCCAAATCATCACAGCCACTGGGGGATAGTAGATTTCTGAAAGAAACATCAGGCCAAAGCAATATTGATATAGTATATACTGATAATCAAATGTTTTCAGTACCAAACTAAGATAAATTTTCTGGTGAAGTAAACAGTGAGTAAACTCCCACTCAGTGTGGATAATGGTATGAAATCTAACACATGCACATCCATAAATCTAAGAGCAAGTTCTCAGAGTTTCAGAATCCAGTGGATCACGGGCAGGTATAGATCTCAGTATAATTGTCAGTTATCTTTATTCCAGCCAAACTGCCTTTTTTGGTAGATTTATCTTATCTTATCCTCAAAAACAAATAAAATTCAAATTACTAACTTAACATTTAATTCACCTTAATAAAGAGTGTAAAAACAGACTTCTATAAACTTCTTGGCATTTCAATCATGACTGCTCACTCTGTGGAAGCAGGAATTTTGTAACAAACACTAAGGTTGGTAATGGACTGAGTTTGGATGGAAGTGTCTTTACATGCAAGCACCTAGGAACATAAACAAAAAGCTTGGTCCTGATAAGTATGTGCATACAGAGAGAGCAAGTGACTGAAATCTGAGGGAATTAGTGAGAATGACTGAACTCAGGTTAAGGACCTCCCCTTCTGTGAGCTCCACCAAGCTTGCCAAATTCCCACATAAACATTTCAGTGCATTGAGGCCTCCATTTTCAGTACCAAGAATAAAACCTCTAATTGCCTTCAGAGACATGAATTTAGTTCTTACTACAGTCAAAAGAACAACTACAAAAGTACAAATAAATAACATACCTTTCAAAAAAAATTACAAATAAACCCAAGAGGAATTAGCAAGTGGGAAGAAACAAAGCCACTACCCAAACTTCAAAAGTTTTCAATAATATTATCAAAGACCTTTGAAAAAAGAAAAAACCTAAATAATCAATAAATAAAAAGAAAGGCAAATATTTGGATAAGATATTGGAGGGAAAGCCCCCCAAAAATAAAGGCTAAAACCAGTCAGTTAATTTTCACACTGGGAAAGGTCAGAAAGTCCGTGCCAGACGTCCCAGAGATACGGATGCTTGGATATCACCTGAAGGAAGGAGGACAAGATAAATCTGGGGTGAGACACAGGGCTGAGGATACTGCTCTGAGGCACAGGGACAAGGGCCAACTGTGGAGAACTGCAGGCCAGCTGTAAGACTGACCATCTGGGTGATACAACAGCAAATGAAATTTAGCAGAGGAAGACCACAGTCATGTACTCTGGGACACATCCCATGAGCAGATTCAGTAACAAGTTCCAGGGGAACTGTTACCAGAAAGATAATTTTGGCAATGTAACAGTTAGCTCTTCAACAATGTCAGTTCAACCCTCAAGCAATCAAAAAAAGCAAGCCAGAAGTTGGGAACTGGTAGGAATTAGAAGGGGAGATAGGGAAATACTTCATTACCCTACAGTATATTCCAGAGTATCCCTGTATCCCAAGCAATGCGCATCATTCCCACCTGCCCAGTTCAGAACAAGGTAACTGTTCAAACTGAGTTAGCAGCAATCAACAAGGATTATTATGACCACTAAATGATTTCTAAAAATAAAACAGCCATTTGCACTTAATCTTCAGGCCATCAAAAAGGTGGCTAGAGTGATAGGGATTAAAAAGGTATGATAACAGATGGCATAAAATGGTTGAGTAAGAATTAACTTTGTAATATTTTTTTTCCTAGTACAGGATATAGTGAACATTAAATGGAAGTTATGCACTAGACTTAGATACAAAATCTGCAACAAAGCCTGCAAATAAGTGACTCATTGCATAAAATGTAAGTAAGCCAGGACCCAGGATGCTGTGAACAACAGAAGTCTGCATGGGTTCACAAAGTAGTAAGACAAATTAAGTGAAGAAGGGTATTGAAGGATACTTAAAAAAAAAAAAAAACACCAAAAAAACCCAAACACACAGAACCAACAACTAACCAAACAAAACCAACTCCAATTCAGAAAGCTACCAAGATGAAAAACTGCTAGAGTGCATTATATATTCTTGCTGACTCATTTATGTTTTCTCAGACATCCAGTCAGACCCCAGATGCTTATGCTAGTGGGACGTTTGGTCTGATTCAGTGTGCTGGCTCTTACCCTATCAACGGAAGCAGGACTAAATTCTGGGTGTAGGTATCTGCACTAATGCAGAAAGCCTTTGGCAGAAAGGTTTACCCCCAACGTTCTTCACACCTACACTGAAGTAAATTAGTACTAAATAGGCACTATCATAAAAGTGGTTGGTCTAAAAAGCTCACTTTAACTAAAAACTAATAGTCCAGTCAATAGAAATCAATGAAGACAGGTAGGTATCCCACCAGGAAAGGAATGGAGAAGGGCTTGTTTGCTTACTAGCCTCATGGTGTTAAGCATTAGATCTACACAAGAACAGTGGATAATGCTTTCCAACTGGAGTCCGGGCAGCTCATTGACCATCTCAGACTCACACGAGCTCTGTTGCCCTACGCCACAGGCCAAGTCACATCTGAGCAGGTCAAGCACAGGGAATGGGGCCCTGCGCTGTTACAGAACAAGTGAGGACTTGTGAGGAGTTTTTATTCTAGCTTGCTTCTTTCACAGCAGGCCCGACGACTGCTTACAGATGGCGAATTAAAACTCTGTCTGATAAAATAGGTCTTGTCTGACCTAAATATGTGATGTAACACAAGATGTAGGTGAGAACCCATGGAGCGCAGGAAAACAGTAAAGGGGAAGGGCCACAAGCCTGTTTTCTGGGGCAGAACCAGAAAGAAAACATCATTTCCTCATGCCTGAACTTGTACACCTCCAGGCAGGACAGCCTCAGCTCCTCTCTGTTCACAGATGCTTCCTACGGAGTTGCACACCCATCCCCATCTTAAACGTTTATGATTTTTTAGGAGCTAACCTGTATGATATATTAACCCATTTTGATGAACACATAAGCCCATTCAGTCAACCAACACAAAAATTTACTATCATTGCAAGAGTAAAAGAGCAACCATAAAGATAAACTGCAGATTTAACATTATTTCTAACTGCACCCAAAACGCCTCAGTTCAGAAGATGAACATTACACACAGTCTAACTTTAAAAAAATATGTAAGACATTCTGGCTGTAACAGACAAATCAACTACAAAAATTAAGATTTTAAGTATTTTTTTTTAAGAAATCAAGATTTAGTTAGAACAGATAATTGCTCTCAAATACAAATAAAATGTAAATTATAATGATCGAGTAACGCCTAAGGGTAACATGAATGCAGCAGTTCATCTTCTAATCAAGTTTGTCTTATAAGTTTTGTTGTATTTCATTTCAATCATATTTTAATGAGATTTGCAATACAGCCCAGTAAGACTGAAATAGGTTACTGTGCTGAGATGAACTGCCTCAGGGAAAGCAAGGAAAAAAGACCAGGGACAGACTCCTCTTCAGCAGTGCATCACGCTGCCTTCATCTGTCAGCTCTATTCTCTACCAGCATGTCTGTGATCACAGAGACGGTGCTCCAACAGCCTGTTACACATTTAATGAATCCAGCCCAGGAGAAGAATATGGGAGGACTTTCCTTTGTGTTTTAATTGCATATTTCTTTGATAAGAAAAAGACTGAGGGAAAACCTCTCACACATGAGGCGATTGCCCTAGAGACAGTGTGGAATCTTTACATTTCCTTTCAAAGTATATAAACATGAGCCTGAGAGCAACAGTGCAACAGGGAGTGAAAGATGCCATAGGAGCAACACTAGACAATTTCAAAGCAAATTAATATACAAATGTATATTAAACAGATCATTCTTCATCCACAGTAGCTCCTATTTTCCTCCCAGCTTCACTGTAAAACAGCTTTGTACAAACATCCTCTTGATATTAACTAGAATAAAAATCAGAACACACAGCAATAATAGGCATGTTTTCTATATTTATAAGAGGATGACTGACTAGCTTAAAAGCTGTCCCACCACTAAATGATGCAATGAAAAGATATTACTGGTGCTAGCTTCATAAAAATGGAAAAAGGAGCTGAACAAATGGGTCTGATACAGACAGAAGAGATGAAATAGCAGGAACCAACAGATAAACAATAAGCACCACTAATTTACAGGGGGGAAAAAAAAAATATGCATGCAGCTTTCTCCTCTCCCTTCATCCACAAAGGCAATTTTAATCACAATTAGCCTTATTAAAGCAAGGACCAATGCTTTTCTGCAATCTACACACGAACAATAAGATCCCAACCTCTGTCAGAAGGCAGGGACTCCAGAGAGCCATGTCTGCACCAGGGATTTTAAGCACAGGTTGAAGCCTTTGACAACTAACATTTTAGGAGCAGCTGAGGGTGCCCAGCTTAGTCTCAGACTCGAACCAGATTCTCCAGGCTAGTTTTGCGCATTAGTTTCTTTTTAAGCTCTTCTCCATCACCTGCTCCTGACCCAACTGAAGAACTGAACTCACGCTCATGCAACTCCACAAAGTAATTGGGGGTGTGTTGGCAGGGGGGTGGTCAGTGAGAATCTGGCTGGATCCCTGAGGCCACGGTTTCCTCTGCAATTGACCACAGCGGCTCAGATCTCAAGCTAAGTCAAGAGTGCTAATACCCTCAGTAAAAATATTGGCTGCTCTAGTTAATAAGGAAATTACGGTAACAGAGGATTGAGAACAAGCAGAGCATCTGTTGATAAGAGTAGATTAATTGAGATACAGTATTATATAAAGCCTTAGAGCAAACAAGTGAGGAAAAAAGGAAAGCTGTATCTACAAAAAATCTTTTCAGACAAAATATGCTATCCAAAGCAGTATCCAATCTCTTAGCCTTACCCATTATCTCCAAGACTATTTCTCAGCAACAGGAACTCTCTCTGCAAACCTGCTGAACTCAAATACCCACACCCTACCAGCCTTCTTCCAGAGGATGTTGACAAGGTCATTTTAATTCAAACTTTGGACAATATTTAAGCATCTTTTCTAGTTGTTCAGATGTCTAAACACACTAAATCAACTGCTTCATATTCTATTGGCTACCTCTTCTTAAATACAAGCTACTCTTGGCCTTTCTAATCTTAACTCCAGATATAGTAAAACTGAAACTCCTTTCCCCCACTACACTTTGATTAGCCTATGTCTTTGTTTCTCCTTATACATTCAGATATATGTTAGCCTGTAATAACAAACAGAAGAATTGAAACTGCCATTTGATCCTGTCTTTCTATAGAGAAAGAATATGCACATTCAAATACCCACTCAAACGAGAAGAAGGAATATAACACACTTGTGAACAACATGGTCTGTTCCCAAAGTCGATGTTCAATCCCACAATCACTTACGTTAAAGTCTACATTATCCTATCAATATATTGAAAAGTTACAATACAAAGGTATTTTCTTGTTTGCATTTTAAATTTTGTCCTTAAGACAACGCAGTTCTCTCCATGTGGTTTTCCTCTAATTTTTTCCATAGTTTTCTAGACTGCAGACTGTTTATGCTCTCAATACAGCTGAAAACATTTTTAGGTCTCTGCTTCTTTCACACAACTCTTTGAAAGAAATCTTTTGTTATCTTGCCGTTACCAGTCACTTACCATCCCTTGAGAGCTCTGAGGTTTCATCTTCTGATCGCCTCCAACTGTCTGTTCTTTCTTACAGTCCTGCCCAGTGAAACCCTTACACTTATACTGCCTAACGAAAGGAGGGGAGAAATAAAGAACAAAGATGCCTATTTGTCATTTCCTGGAAACTTGAATCATAAGAGAAAAAATACAAACCCAAAAGACTACATTATAGCAAAAAATTACTGCCAGTCCAACTCAGCACATAACAACCAACGCACTGCAAAACCAGAAGCGCCTCTACACATGCAACTATTTAAAAAGAAGTCTGAATCAGTCAGCTTTCGCAACATGACTACACAGAAAGACGGTGTTGTCAGGCTGCCATGAAGTTACAGCTATTTTGATAGAAGAAAAGGTTGGAAATGCATTTAGAAGTCAAGCATGCTCATTAAAAGCACTGAGTCAAGCCATCCTCTCCCTGGCAGTAGGGTCTGCCCTACAGCCTGAGCTGCCACTTTCCCCACCTCCACAGGCCAGTTTTGAGACCTGGTAGCTGCTCACACACCCAAAATGATACACCCTTTGCAAGTTTGACATATTTTAGTTTTTCTGCTTTTATGATGCAAAGGTAGGTAGTAACATTTGGTAAAGGAATGAGCGCAGAATGACCTAATCTTCAACTATTGGCATATATTAAACAACTGAAGTGGAACAAGTGTCTGTATAAAACAAATTATACAAAAATGTGACTATCATTAAATGATTACATCTCTGGGGGAGAGAAATCACATGATTTTGAATCGTGCATTTTTGCCATAAGTAATTAAAACAATAATTGTAAGTCAGTCCAAAGATGCATTTCCATGTTATTACAAGGTTGTTTTAAAACATGAATCAAACATTAGAGATGCTTTGCTATCAAAGTAGATGGAAAGATCAGCTATCAGACTTTCAATTACTTTATTAAAAAACAATTAAAAATCCTAACATGTAATGTAGTATTAGACCTTGAAAAAGAGACATTGTTTTGTACACAGCTATGAATTTCCTCCCATCTATTCCCAACAAGCTACTATATAGAACAGATCTCATCTGTGTCGTTCCTTACACACTCTTCTCCCTGTTCCCCATTACAAATTTCAGTAGCTTAGTTATTGGTGTCTAACTGCTTTAGTTTGTGTTTTAGGACACCAAAGCAAGTTAAAACAACAGCAACCAGGAGACAGAGAAAGTATCCAACCAGGACAAGTTATTGCTACTGAACACTGGTGGCTAAATGCAAACTAGGCATTAAGTTAACAGGAAAAAGTACAAGGTTGCAGCCTTCATTACTGATTCTGCTTATTATGAAAGGTGTAGATTTAAAATTCTAACTAGGTAACTACATCATACAGGGAAGGGAAGCTGTCCTGAGTCCTGCAGGGATCCATGCTCAGGCTTATGCTGTTCAATGTATTCAGAAATGACCTGGAAAAGGAGCAAACTCTAAGCCTCCTAATGTTCCCAAATCATTTTGACTGTAAAGACAAGGACTGACCACAAATAACTGAAGAAGGGCCTTGCAGTACGAAGTCAGCAGACAATGAAATAGCATAAGAAAGTCAAACCAAAAATGAGCTATACAATGAATTCTGAACTCATTGTTAAAAAAAAAAAAACACCAACAAGAATGAAATACTGGGTTTATGATTAGTGTTTCTAAGAAAGGTAAGTGCAACCCCCATCACTGGGTAAAAAAACCCAAACCAAGTATTAGGAAAGCAGCAGAGAAATATAACATGATTTTTTACATATACTGTATACACATATCTGATATTTACAGTATAAATCCATGATACAACTTCATCTGCATTTGGTGTGTAATTTTTGCCCTCTCTCTAAAACCTCTTTTCTCCCTCAAATCTCAGAAAAAACCTACAGTTACACTGCAAAACATTTTTTAAAAACAATCGTCAAGTCTTGTCTTTTCTTTAACGTATAGAAATTCCTATTTCTCTTATTACAAATAACACAGTATTATCTTAAGAGATGACTTTTTAAATAGACAAACAGAGGTCTGCAAAACTGGCTTTAGGATACAGATACTTTCTCACTAAGACTCACCAAAAACATGATGAACTAACAGAGTCCAACTTCTGTTTTCTCAAAATTATTATGGAAGAGATCATATTAAAGACACCACTTGCTGCTAAAAAAAAAAAAAAAATCTGCTAAGTACTCCCTCTCTTGCAATACATTTAACACTTTATTATGCAGAGATACTAGTTTTTCCTCACATGTCTGACAAAGGGACTGGAGTAAGCAGTGATCTGCAAATTAATTTATAGTAGCTTGTTACTGACCATTAACAAGCTTGGACATAAAGACAGCTAAACGTGCTTGTGCAGAGACTTCCTAAATGCAAGAGAGACCAACATCAGCTAGACATACACTTACCATTTCAGACTGACCGTAGCAGAAGCTCTACTAATCACAGTGATGAAAGGATATGCAGTCTGTCAGAAAAGGGAACAAAGACCTGTGGATACAGGAGAAAAGCTCTCTGCTCGCTGGGTTAGGATGCTTCATTTGCATTATTCGAAGCAAAACAGCTCTTGTCAGGAGGTTTTTGACCACCCATTCTCTTTCATTTCACAGTGGAATTAGGTGATATTATCTATAGCTAATTGTTTGAATTCTTAGAAAAGGCTGAGTAAGCAGCAACATAGGCTGGGCCACACTGGTTTAACACAGCTTTGGAAAACAGAAGGCTAGATCATCACCATACTCACATCCGCAGCATAAAACAAACCCATGACCTTTGGGTCAGAGAGCCGTGTCAGCCTCTTCAAGGAAAGACTGCATCCAGAAAGAGGAAACTCAGCATTGGGACTCAACTTTTCTAGAGCTGCCAGACCACTGGTTCTACCCTCCCTGGGTGGACAGGCACCCTTCTGCTCTCGGAGGAAAAAACAGCTTCAATTTATGCACCGGTGTGAGATGGAGGTGGTAAAGAACTTGACAGACATTTGCTGTATTTACCTCAGCTCTATTAAATCACTGCTAAACAACTCATTGCCAATTTCTGGCTCATTCGTACCAATAAGAAGAGCTGTCTACATGCCTCAAACTTCACACAGGCACCATTTCTCTCATCCACTTAAATGAGCTTATGGGGTAAAGACATGATGGAAGCTAACAGGTGTCACTGCAGTTATTCTATTACACATCTGTATATTTACTCGCTCTCTGTATCAGTCCAAAGAAAAGGAAATAATTTCTGACTCGAGGAAGTAGAATTTCCCCCTTGCATCATGCTTCATACTAGGCATGCCTACAGCACACATGCTCTGCAGATTGCTGAGCCAGACTGAAAAGCAGCACAGAGGGTTATGAGGAGTTGTACAAAGGAACAAGACTGAAGCCAACACCTGTAGCTCAATAAGTGTGCTGGCAAGAGAGAAAGGGGCCATTTCTTTCAGCAGCACTCTCACCCTGGGAAGCTATCACCACTGTCCTTTTACTGTTCCACCATGGTGCTGTTTCACATCCAGTCACCTCAAACACATTTCAGGGTATATACTGGAAAAGCCAAGAACCAGCAATGGTAGTCAAGGGCTACGTCATCTCTGATCCTTAGTTTCATTTTGGAGGCAAAAGGGGAGACACATGCTTAGTTTTGGAGAAGGAAGTACTCATGAAAGGTTTTGGACTGTGTTATGCCAATAGACTGTTTTATTCTGAGAACCAGACAATCCCATTCTTTCATAAAGATTACCCAGACACTAACACCAACAAGATTTCTTAAAAAAAAAAGTAAGTCATTTTTATATGAGTGACGCAGGGGAAAAAAAATTAAAATTAATTCTAAAGATAAATTAAATTACTAATAAATGCCAAATTCAACAAAGGATGAAAGCACTCAAAACCAAGACATCTCAAGCCATATGTGCAACTACTAAATAGATCTTTAAGTGCCAACTATTGTATTCTTCAGTACAAGAGCTAGAAAATTCTCTATCCAAAAGACTCTTCATTTGTATCCCATATGTCACAGGCAAAATGTATGCATATACACGATTAATAGAAACATTTTAGAGTTATAGTTAATTCATTAAGAAAGAGGTTACAAACCCACGAGAATATCAGCTTCTTACATTGAACTACAGAATGAATTAATTCAGAAACAAGGTAAGTGGTAGTTTTGGCTAGGCCTACAATAATACAAACTACATTTCCTAATTGAGAAGACATACTGAACTTCAGTTTTACTTCAACTGCAGTGAAAACATTAATTCTGAGCAGATGCACATACAAGGGCGAGATTCATAGATCTCACTCTGAAAATGAGAATTCAAAGGAAGTATCACAGAAGAGTTTAGCTTAGTGTTCTAAACATGAGTCACTGCTAGACATACCTTTTGTAGAAACTCAAGACGCTGGCTTTCATAAGATGAAAGTGGCAAGTTTTAATCCCTCTGACCTTACTAACTTTTTATATCTGTATTAAAAAAACCCTAGATTTTAAATAATTCCCTGCAACTCAAGGCCAGTTTAGATACCTGTTTTGTGTGCGAAATGAAGCGATAAACATTTCAGTGTCCACAAGCATTCAACACATACCATTTCACCTTTTACAAATTGAGTACGTTTGGCACAGAAAACGTTTGGTAATGGTTTGCAGAAACCATTTCAGAAATCTTTTTTTCTCCTCCTCCTGCCCATTCAGAGCCAGCTGAGGATACAGTGGGGAAGAACAGAGAAGGAGTTGCATTGCACGTGTTTCTTCCCACTTCACTTTCTCCCGTGTATTATTTACCACAGGAGGCAACTTAATGAAGTTTAAAAGTACACCAGCATTAATCCAGAAAAGAGGAGAAGTTAGTGTCCATATCACAGAGCTCTCTTACTATTCTCTCCCACTTTCAGCTTATTTTTATAATATTTTATAAAGATTTATTAAGCATCTTATACAGGCCTAAATCATAATGAAAGTGAACAGCTCAGTCTTATCAGGAACTTATGGTCCATAAGTCTAGGACAGACCTGTCATGGTGTCCTGGACCACACAAACAAGAACAGACACAGAGCTTGGTTAGTCTATATTGCACGAGTGTTTCAGACATTCCAAAACTGTCTCTTTGAAATACAATTTTAAGCATTTATTTTAATAGCATGCCACATAACCTAATAGGAGAATTTTATTTGCTCAAATACCTTTAAAAGAGTTCATGGAAAAGGTCAGGTGTTAGCATGGGAGCACAGGAGATGTAAGGAGGAAAAAAAAACCTTTTTGTTTGAAAGGACTTAGTTACTGAAATATGCTCAGCCACCACTGAATAATCCTGTTTCAATGGGAATACCCACAATTCAATTTCACCTAAAGGAAATGACTGCATCACTACTGCCTGGAGCAAGCTGTCAAATGACTTTATAGAGATTTCCTTCTCCCCTTCCAAATACTTCCCCTCTTCTCTATTTCAGCACTTTCTGCACTTCAGAAGGCAGACCATGAGCACAACAAGAAAGCTTTACTCCCACTAGTCCCATATATTCAAGAGCAGAGATGTGAAAGCCATGCAAATCACAGGTATGTCCTTGATCAGACTGTATTTTAAAGACTGAGCGCACAATGTCTCCAGGAGTAACTCCTGCCTACTTGAAACTGAGTGGTATGGGGCAAGCTGAGCTTAGCAGGAAGCCATGGGCTTTTCTCAGCTGCTTCCTTGGTATTTAAAGAACATCAAACTTCATACACCATTGTATTTTTATCTCTTTGAACATAAATTGTATGTAATGACTTAAAAGGAGCTTTTCTTAAGGTGCCCTCTAGCCAATTTTTACCAGAAGTTATCACCATCAAAAAATTCTGAAAGTCAGCATCCCACTTCTCAGGTCTCTCAGAAATAATTATCATCCCCCTGTGGAGCACATCAGTATCCATCTGAATACTACCTAGAAATGGCAGACTGAGAATACCACAGAAATTTATCTTCTAAAATTATAGGCTCTGATTATCTCCATAACACAAACTACTTATGGCCTGTAGCATTTGGGAGATATATTTTGGTACTCGCAGAACAGAGCTCCGCAAAAATGAAAACTATGCCGATGAAAAAAACTATCTAGTTGTAGTAACAGATACGTACACAAGTCACAGAATACAAGAAAGCCTTTATTCTTTAAAATAGAAGGAAGAAACTACCTACATGCAAGCTATAGGTTGGAGGTTTTTTGCTTGCATATTTATGTGCAATACTAACATTTCACAAGTGCTTAAACCCTTTTTTTCCTCCCTCTGAAGTTTCTACTTTTTCTTCCTTGGCCTGTATATATTAAATACACCTTGTAATGCAGGAAACGCTGCCAAATGTTTCCCTGGGAAAAACAGCAGGGTAATAAAGGTTTGGAAGAAATCTGGTGCTCAAACTAGAAGTTGTCAACATATTTGAATGAAACTGGGCATAAGCCACAGTGAAATACAAAAACTGAAACTAGTTTGGGGGGACAAAAAAGCATGCTTCCAGTTAAGCCTGTTAATAGGGAACCTTGGCTGCTGAGTACATCAAACATTTTAGCTTTCCAAAAGGAAACATTACCTTTGGAAGAGACTTTCTTTCTCATGTCTGTCTCATAGGGAGTGGCACATTTCAGGCATTCAGAGCATAAAGCAATGACAACAATGCAGAGTCACATGAAGCTGTTCTGTGCCAGCTGTGTAAGCTTCCTGAAATTTCATTCACTAAAAGGTCAACTTGTGGTACTGTACGTATGAGGCCTTTTAGAAATTATTTGGAGTTCAACTGTCTGTAAAATTTTCCTTGTGGTTCAGTACAAAACTAACATTTCATCAATTTGCTTGGCAATGTGACATGTCGCCCGCATATGTTCTGCCATGCAGGAAACACATTTGGTCTTTTGTGTTGTTTCTGGAACCAACTGGCTCTCTGCCTTAGCAAAAAAGTTATAGTGGATATGGCGGACAACAGCAATTTCCAGTTTTACCTACACAAATCAGATTGTTCGTAATGATCCTAACCAAAGAAGCTATCCACCTTGAAAGCTATTAAAAAATAATCACAATTCAGATTTTACGTTCATAAATTAAAAAAATGAAGTCATCTAACCTGAAAATATCAAGGATTTGGAAAATGGTATTCTGCTGAGCCTAATCCTGATGTGCTCGGTTATAAACAAACACACATAACCCAGCAAAATGTAGCCTCTGGCTTAAAAACAATCCTGTATTAAAGCCATAGGTAATCTGTCTTACATAATGCTATTTGCATTTTGTAATCCTGTTAAAAATACTTGTGACATCAAATCAATGTCTTCTATTCACAAATGCAACATCCAAACCAGGAGTTGCACTCATGCAGTAGAACTGCTTTTGGGCTTTATTTTATGAGTAGTACTTTTGTAGCATTTGTAGTATGCATAAACAGCACAGTGGTATGAACTGAAGTTTAGTCTCTTAGTACAAACACGAATTAAATTAGAGAACTATCACCTCTTGTCCTAGGAAACTAAACTAGAGCCTGATGTTCCAGTTTGGTGAATTATTCACATCCATGGGGGATGGGATGGTAACACAAAGTTTTGCCATTTATAAAGGAGATTATAATTTTAGGGTGGGAAGTTAATATTAAATCTCACGCTGACTCACCTTATCCCACTTAAATTCTGAACAGCAACTCAGTTTGTAGCATCAAAAAGTCCTAAGATGTAGACAGATATCCAAATATCTGACACAAGTCCCAATTCAGCCTTAGAATTCCCTAGAGAGTTGACTTCATCCCCCTGTGCACAGAAGCACATATTCTTGGTAGATAAACACTTATCTTCTGTGTAATGCTCTACAGCTCTCCAAGTAGATGTGATTAAGCACCTGAAGTCTACAAGAGTTCTCTAGAACTGGAAAAGTCAGATGTTATGGGGATCACAACTACTTCTGAGAAGCAGGAACAGTGATACACCTGCTCACTTCCTCCTCAGCCAGATGGTTAGAGCACATACCTAAGGATGGGAGATCCAACTTCAAGCCCCACATGAGAAGAGCTGGTTGATCAGGGCTGATGATGATTTATTACAGAATGCAGGCTCATCAGAGAGTGTGATCTGGCACACCAGCTCTCCCAGCCGTTTCCCTGTTGAACAGGGCCTCAGAGCAGATGGAAACTTTCACGTAGCATACCCTGGGTGCTGGCAGTTAGGACACAGAGAACAGAAGTGACTAAGACCCCGTGAAGGCCAGCAAAAAAAAACCCAACAAAAACCCAGAATCAAGATTTCCCACTTCTTCTGTGCCCTGATCACTGGAAAAAAAAAAAAGTGTTCCTCCTTCCAATACTTCTGAAATGTCCACCCACAGAAGAACTATAGACAGACTTGTTCTGACATGGAGAGAGGACATATAGCAGAATTAGAGAGTAGTTAAGGTTGGAAGGGACTTCAGGAAGTCACCCAGTTTAAACACTTGCCTCCCACCCTGTTCAGCACAGGAACAAATTCAAAGTTAGATACAATATCCTAATGATTCCTTAACTCTTTTAATGAAAGACAGACAAGCACTTCATTGGACTGGTCTTCAGAGAGTTCTTATTTCTCATCATGAGGCAAAATGCTAAAAACAAAGTTGTATTGCGCGGGTTGGCTCGCTACCCTATACCAAATAGTTCAAATTCTGGTACAGCTGAGTTTAAGTTAGGAGGACAGGATTTCACTCTTAGCTTTCTGTGTGTGTTTGTGCATACTATGTTTACAGATCTGTTCAATTATTACACTAACATTTCTCAGAAGGATATCCTAGACTCCAGTAGGTTTCCAAGCCCTGAGCTGGTTTAGTTTTAAGTCTGAAGCTCTCTTTAAATTTGCATATACAAGTGCTGCATGTCCTACCAAGTCTGGCATTCGCTTAGCATAATAACAAAGATGCATCTAGCCCAAGGTCTCATCATCTGTGACAGCAGCTAAAAGCAGATGCCCATGGGAGAAGGACACGTTTGTGGCAACACTCTCCCAGCCTTCATCAACTGAAAGCTCAGAGGCTTACTGTAATTTCCCATTGCTCAACTCTACTGCTATGCTGTCTTGATGAAGTACTAACATTTTTACACCATTGCTGTCATCACAATAAAGACCTCAAAATTCAGAAGCTATAGTATGCTATTTGAAACAGTACATGCTGTTAGTAGCAATGGCTGTAAAGTTAACAATAAACACTAGTATAGAAACTACACTTAAGACATACTGTGCCTCCATAAAAAAGGCAAAATACCATAATTTTTTTTTCCAGAAGCTTTTTCAAGTGTGTATCAGTTCCTTTATCTTGATTTTACTATCAAATTACAGTCTAAACCAATATACTCTATATTGTGGCAAGGGCTAGAGAATTTATAATTGTGGAGAAAAAGAGAAAAAAAAAAGAAAGACATTCAAGTGCTTCCTATAATTAGAGTCCCAGGTATCAGGACTGTGTCTGTGCGCATATCCAGCACACCAATTCACCAGCTCCCAGCACGGTCCAGGAACTGTTCAGCGCCCTGCACAGCATGGTAACCAACTGAACTTGCACCTGCCTTTACAACAAGGCAGCTTGTAAATGGGACCTCTCCAGTTGGGAATTGTGGACAGTCCCTGAAGTTTCCCCAGGCAGCTCCTGCTGTGCACAGGCCAACTGATAAGAGTGGCTTGTACACTTAAATGTACGAATAGCATCCCAAATTGAGAATATGACATTCCCAGTGACTCCCCGAGATAACAAAAACCATTCCTGGTTATGTAGCAGTCTCCTGTATATATGCAAGACAGCCAGGAAATGTTTCGTACAGAGCTTAATATAACCAAGAAAAACAGATCGTGCACAAACAGAAGAAAATACTTTGTGGAGTCTCATCTAATCCATCTGCAGAGACTCCCATCACCATCCAGTAAAGGACCATCAGACCCTATCTGAGAGATTAGATTCCCTAGATGAGCATTACTCAATGCAACAGAAACCAGTCAATTACTTTTCCCATCCACCCTTTAAACAAACAGCTATCTGACTGTGCAACAATATCATGAAAGTTATTTGGAGACAAAGGATTACATTGTCTTTTTCATGGAAAACACTACAGTCACTTCCCAACATTTGCCATCACATTAACCCTACTTTATCTGCATCTGTGTTGCTTCCTTAATGGTTTCCAGACTAAAGTTTTTGGCATAATACCTAGAAATATTTGTTTTATCAACGTTGCACTGAACTAAATGACGGAAAGTGATCAAAAGCCCAATTCAAGCTTCAGAATAATCCTAGAGGCATTACTCCCATTTCACATAAAGGGCAGACCAGAAAAAAGCCCTAAAGGCTGAGACATTTTCATGTAATCTTAAAGTAATGACACCAGAAGGAAAAACAAAACCCCACACATTTCTCACACGTTTTTCTGAAATACTTGAAGAAAGTTCACTGTATCACCAATGTTCCTGCAAGTACTTGAAAATACTACCCAGACAGGATTCTAACAGTGTTTCGCAAGTGAAGGTTGCATCTACCACTTCCATTACAAATTCTCAGACAAGTCCAAGTGTAATCAGCTTCACAACTCTGGCTTCTCAAAAAAAACCCCAAACAACCCAAGTTCACTTTTATTTTTGTTTCTTTAAATACACCATTAAGTGATTCCAACAGTTTTTATTACATAGGACCTTTATATCACAACTGTCTTGAATTGAAGGTGAAGGGTGGCAGTATATCTTACACACAGGTTACACCTTAGGCCCGTATGCAAACTGGTGCTGATGTGCAATACACTTATCACCTCATAAGGTATCATTCCCACCTTCATTTCCTCCCCTCCACAATCTCAAACAGCACAGTTAATTTTCAATTATCCAAGGTAGTAAAGGGGTCAGATAATCAAGAAGAAAACCCACAGGGATAATACATGTGTACATGTATTAAGTCACAGAAGAACATTCAACAGTATAACTGATGCCAAAGAGGTCAATTATACTGTTGACTATGAATGGACACAAATCTCTTGGCTAATACTGACCTCAGATCAGACAGCACTGCATAAAAGTAACTCTTCTGCTCTCTGACCTAGGCTTGCTCACAGGAAGCCAATTTGGGCACTTCTACATTTATAGTACAGTTCATACATAACCTGAAAAATACATACAAATAAATTAACCTTAGCAGAAACCACAGCTTGGATAATAAACAGAAATACATAGAATGGAAAGCTTTTAATTTAAAGCTACTGTATGATGATACTTCTAACGATTACAAATTGCCAGTGTAACATTAAAACCATTATTAATTCTCAGGACAGTTGGCTGGATGTGTAAGGGAAGCTCCACCCTCCCACTTCAAAATGTAATGAAATAAAGTCTCAAAACTCATCACGTTTCTGTCATCAAGTTTTGTATTTGTTAATCTAATTAATAATTTGATTACAACAGATTATCATCCATTCATGCTGAAGATCAAGTCAGTGAGGATAATCCAGCCATGCTGGTTCTCCAAACTCTATAGTAGTGCCATCTCCCTCAGCCATCTGCAGGATATTGCATTTTCTTTACAATACAGTCCTTAGCCTTCCAGTACTGAAGCACTATTCAGAATTAAACTAGCTGTATATAAATCCAAGTTTTCCTTCCCACATCCCCAGTAAGATTAATAACCTCAAATCCAGCTTCATTAATAACAAAGAAAACTTTTGACAAGTGAGGTACGCTATATGAAATGCTTGTGAAAGTGGAATACTTACACTAAACACGTCCTTTCACACACTGTTTTTAAACTGTGGTACTGAACAGAAAACCAATAATATTTTTCTGACCAGTGTGAATACATTTAGTGAAGCAAGCTTTAATATTCTTTAAAAACATAAGTGCTAAAAAACTGTACTGCATAGCATCCATTAATTGGGTCTAGGAGCTGTAACAATAAATTACAGTCTCATTAGGACTGGTAGTATATGGACAGATAGCCACAGCCTCAAAGAACACACAGAAATTTGCAAAATAATTCTATATGAAAACTCAGAAGTCATTATACAACAAACAAAGGTTTTAAGATACTTCAAAGTCTGAATGTCTAATTATATTTAAGTATGTAAGCCTTCTTAAGAGGAGCCTTCAAGTTTTGTTTTACAGTTCTGTGCCTACTATTATACAATTGCACTCAAAGTAAGATTTACATACTAATTACTTGCCTGTGCCTGAAGAGCAGGTATTTAAAAATCTATCAGAGGATGGTAGAAACAGCAATGAAGGGATAAAGACAACAAGGGAACTAAAAAATGTTGTTCTTCTGGGTCCTACTTATAGACTTGCAAGTGTTTTATTTTGGACTCTGTGCAAGTCTTTGTTTGAGGATTAGTGTTCAGAAAGTGAATTACATTTTCTGTTCTATCAGAAAAGTGATGGATTGTTTTTTCCAGCAATATTTAGTGTTAAAAATTATCAATAGCTCTGTTTTTGATAGGTAATATTTAATGTTGAATGGCAATATATATTTAAAAGTACATAAACTGTTTTAAATTTCAAGTCGCATTTCAAGGCAATGCAACACAATATCAATTTAGTTCCTTTTTTGTTAACTATAAAATTAAATTAATATTGAAACTGGGAAAAATTAATCTAATTGTCATCAAATATTTCATTATGAAATGCAAATTCATAATTCCACTAATCTGAATTCTATTTTTGAAAAATATCAAATATTAGTCAAAGTACTGCATTAGCTCACCATAGTGAATTATAAATTATTTCCCACGACCACAGATAAAACCTCCCACTAATGAAAGCAAATATTCAACTATTTTTATAGACACACTTTCAGAAACAAATGTCTCACTCCATCCTTTACCATGCAGGATAAGTCAGGCACTCAGCTTTAGGGATCAACATGATTCTGCATCTTCAGAGAAATACGTGCTTGTACTAACTTGTACTAATATGCAATTTCATTTCAGCATTCTGTCATAATTCAGATCTCCCTTATATATATGCTCTAGTGTGCAGAATAATCACTAGAGCCTAGATCACCATCAGTGAAAGGTCATTTTTCCACTTGTGAGCAGCAAGACAAGGAACAGGCACGCAGTCTTTATGAGAAGAATCTTACAACTCATGCTTTTTGCACTATTTTTTTTTTTAAACTTAATTCTTTGCCATTCCAGACAATATTTCATAGTTATGAGCACCATTCACTAAAACAATACTTTGAGGTTTTGTTTGAGTAAACAAAAAATCATAGCTCTATTCCTTTAGTAGCTATTTGCATGTAATTAAATAGACCTTTTCTCTTTGGTCTGTCTCCCCTCACTTTGTTGTCTTCACACTTTCTTCTGGTTTCAGCACTTTCTTACTCTTATCTCTTCCATTCCAATTAATATAGCTTTTTATTAACAGTCAAACAAGGAAGCTAAGTATTAGTTTGTAATTTCAACTGTCCCATCTACAATAACAAAAATAATGGTATTTATTTACTTTAGCTTGCTGAGTGAAACTTGTTTGTCATGGGTATGATTAGTAACTGTTGGCATGTCTTTCAACATAATCTTAGTTAAACTAAGTGCATGGGGGGGAACTCACAGAAATCTAACTCTTTTGGAACAGCTTTACCTCAGAACAGAACAGAAAAGACACACAAGTGTCTATATAACATAATGAACATAAAGGCTAACCTTCCTACTAATGCTAACTTTTGCATTAGCCCTGGCACCCATTTGACTTCCAACAGATTATGGCTACTACACATGTTCTCAGCAATATTGTTTCTGTCACTGTATTTAAGGGACAGAATTCAGCCCTTGTAGAGAATTGTCAAGTCTTAAACTTCAACTGAATTTTTCAAAAACTCAGATGTAAAAATCAACCAATTAAGAGCAACTGAGGTTTATTTTTAGATGTTTCTAGGCTTCCAGACATAGACACATACACAAAAAAAAAGAGGCTAGGACACACTAGCCAAGTGAACTATGAAGATACAAATCTTAATAAATCATTAATTCCTATGGTACTCTTGAGCATCTGACACTGTCAATTCTGCAAGTATATTTCCCTGGATGTGATGAGAAACCTACTCCCATATTTCAATGCCAAGGGGGTAAGAAGGTTGTGAAGAAGTATCTAAAACTTTAGAAGTAACTTGGAGAAATCCCTCCAGATAAAATGTTGAGGATGATATCTGCAAACTGGCTTGCAAAGGACCTCTCCGGAAATTCTGCTGTTAAGGGAAATGTGCCTGCTGGAAATGACAGTGGGGAAACTGTAAATCTGGGGCAGCATTTAAGGCTATTTCAATGATGCTTCACTCCAGCACAACTGGTAGAACTGAGACCCCCAGAGAGCAACGAAAGCTCTTAAGACTTGCCTCTAAAGAATACCAACTTTGAAACAATGGAATAAAGCATTTGTTTTCCTTACAAAAACTGTCTAGGTTTTAGAGGAAAATAATTCAAAGAAAAGACACTACCACTGTAAACCGAGATGGTGCATGAGCACTAAAAGCCAACACATGACATTCTTTAATTAAGCACCTACATTCCCAGCAAGAAAGCTAAATAAAAGTTACTGAACATCATCTTTCACTAAAAACTGGAGCACGGCATTCCTGGAAAAGGCTACTTTGTTGAAATATTTAATTTTAGGCCCATAATGTTAAACATTTTCCACAATACTCTGAAGAGCAAAATTACATGTTTTAAAGGACATAAATGTTACTAATAATAAAAAGGAAAAGAAGAATATGCAAATGCTGGGAGATCTTTGTGAAAACATGAACTTTAATTGAGACAGAATTTAATTATTTTTTAACTACAAGAGAAACTATTGAGAAAGGAGTGTATTTTTCATTTTCAAATTAAGATGGACATGGTCCTGGAAAACATGCTTGAATTAAAATTACTGGACTTAATATAAAGGTAAATGGGTTAAGTTTAACAACTCATTATTTACAGGTCAAACTACAGGATCTGATGAATTGTTCTGACTTCCATTGTAAGAATACAAAACCACAGGTGAGTTCTAAGCAGATGCATTTACTTTTATCTTAAACATTAATAGTATATTTTGTCAGTGTATGAAATTCTGTGCATCTATACTGTGTTATTTATTCAGTCAGTATCTCCCTGTATTTTTACAGGCAAAGGCCAGTCTTGTTTCTAAGGATTTGGGTCTGGAGTCATTAAACAATGTGTCTGCCCTCTGGTGGTCACATTCACCTTTATATGTTCCCACATTTTTATCTTTTTTAAGTTAAAAATGCACTTTATACAACTACCTACAAGGTCTAACAGATAGTTTAGCTTTTTAGTCACCCTGGGCTGGCTTGCTTTCCAGTTATGTAATTGCTTATATTTCAGCATAATTTAAGATGTTCCTTGTTTTGTCCATACCTAGAACCAAGTTTAGACACCAATTTTTAAAGCACTCAAACTACAGGAAAGCAGAAAACTTGCAAAAATTCCCCAGAATAACCCTGGAAGTTTCAATTTATATTGAGACTATATGTTTTGTATTGTCTGGGAGAAGATGTTACACCTTGTAATACATTGAAATGTTGGCTACTAGACTCCAAGGTCCATTAATACATTAAATGCTTCTGAGGGAAAAGATGGATATTTGAATGACTATTTGCACATTAAAGGTGTCAGAGCTGTACTACATAGGAAGTTCTATGACTTGGTATATATCACGCAAGACTGATATGAACAAAAACATTCAATAAAGAAGGACCATGGTCTGTAGTCCCATGATGAGCACTGCTGCCCTAACAGCCATGTGTTAGTTCATGTGACAGGGGAGCAGTCATGCAGCTTCCTTACTTACTTTGTATTATATATCCAGGAAAGAGAGAAAACTGTTTCTCAGCTCTAAGCCTTCAGTGTCAGAGAAGCAGTAGGTGTAATCCTCTCTCCCTCATTATTTGATGCTTTTAAAGACATTAGATGATGTAAAAACCACAGACAAACTTCAGAAGGGTTCAAAATACACTTGGTATGTAAAACACTGACATCAGATTTGTTGGTTGTTTCAGACATCTAACCAAAAACCAGCTCATGAGTAGACAAAAGCAAGCCAAACCATACATAAGGTACGCACAGCTCCAATATGAGGGGCGGGTTCCTTCACACCCCCACAGATGTCCCAAAGACCCTTGTAGTATTGCTTGGACTGGGTTGCATTAGTAATAGTGACGACAGCTCTCATCTGCACCTGTGTCCTAATGAAACCTATGCCTAGGGAAGAATGACAACACCTGCAACAGAAAGAAGAGCACAGAAGACTGGATTTGAGGCAACAGCCTCAAAAACATATGCTCTCCCTTCCACCTTCATTGCCAAGATATTCCCTATCTTTGGGTGTCTCTGAACTTCACTATAAATAATAAATAAATATGGTGGTAAATGGAAGTAGGAATCTTTTACATCTGGTGAAAAGACCATATCCTGTCCAACATCTCCAGTCACAAGGGCTCTTCTCTTCATGACTTACAGACTTGATCACTGCAATACTGAAATGATTTCCTCAAACTCTAGAGAAAGCAACAACTTTCTCAAAATGTGACAGGACTCTATAACACACCATGATGCCGACTCCAGCTTTTAGTGTTACTCAGAACTCAATTCACGATGTGGAAAATGGGTTGCCATTATGTCCTGAACTGATTTAACAACAACAAAACCTAATCACACTGGAACCATTAAATTGCTCATAACTGAAAACACTCACCATCCATGGAGAACACAACTCCTCACAGCAGCCGGACCCAGAACACAAAACTTACTGCTCTAAGACTCAAGAACGATCAGAGGCCTCATTTTATCCAAAACTGCATGCAAAAACTCCGTATTTCATTTCTTTTCTTTTAATGCAGAGCTCCCTTGTAAGCTTACTCAAGTCCTGTACAATTTTGAAAGGATAGGAAAGGAAAAGGAATATATCTCCCTTTTCTGAGCTTCAGTAAGAAATACCTAGTCAGAACAGATTAAAAGAAGTAAAATTGATAGCACAGCCTATTAACATCTCATCTCACCCAAAGCAAGAACCAGATTTTGATTGCTTGTGGCTATGTAACAATTGCAACAAAATTACCAAATTCAGATGAGCTGACAATGAAAAAATACCTTCCATTTTCAAAAGCAGCAACTGAAGGAGGTTAAACTTCCTATTGTATATTTAGTTTGCCCCGACACCACAGCATTGGTCTACAGGTCAAAGGCCTTAGTGGAGGGACCCACAGATTCCAGGTTACTCAAAGTGGCAGTAACCAAGTCACTAAACCTGTTCATCCCACACAAACAATAGCTATGGCCAAGCTTACTTCTTCCTGGTATCACGTGACAATTGCAATGAGGAAGGCACATGAAGCACCTCCTGCATTTTGATCCCCCTAGAGATGCAAACAGCAGCAGTCCTTCTAAACACTGGAGAAGTAGTGAAGAGGACTGTTTATCCTGTTACGAAGGGTAACTTGTGGTGTACATGCCTACTGATGTACAACACTAAATTCTTAAATACTCTTGAAAAGCCCTTTAAATGACAGGGAATATGCCATGAAGATAACAGAGGTATGCAACATTTCCCTTCAAATTGCTTGATTTGATAATTCCTAGGGGAAAAAAAACAAAACAAAACAAAACAAAAAAACCCAAACCTACAACCAAAAACCTAACACTTTACCAATGTAAGACAAATTCTTGGTTTTCTTCTTCTGGTCCCCTTCAAGGAACTCATTTCCCTGCTTTTGATGTCTTCAAAATTCTTGCCTCCCTCAGAACTGGTTGCACTTCCCACCTCACGCTGAAGAGCTATCCTCTGCGTCATCCCACACATTTATACATGGGTTGTACGTACATTCCCTCTGGACCTATTCTACTCGGAGCTCCCAAGACTGTTGCCTTTTCTCTTTAAGATTTCCAGTGAATTTTATTCCCAACCACCTTACTTCTACCAGTCCTTTCTAATGCAAAAGTCAATAATACTTTTTGTTCTTCATCCTTCTCCTCATAGATTAGTCCTTGTGGATTTTTTTTTTTTTTTTTAATTCATTATCTTCAGCCTCTTTCTTTGAGTTTTTTTTCATTTCTACTACCCTGCCCACGCTACAATATTCAGCAGGAAAACTTCCCTTGGCCGGTACCTGTGCACCGGTCAGTTAACTCCATGGTATTATTCTCCACCAGCAGAACTGTTCCCTGGCTCCAAATCTTGTGCAACAGCTGGCTTTTGCACTAATTGATTATATACAATGCCTTTGCATACACAGAGACACACAGGGAGCCTACAGTGTTGTGACACTGTAAAGACAACTCCTTTACAGGAACCCTCACAATCAAATTGGACAAACGCAGCAACACTGAAAATACGGAAAACGGGAAGCTAGAAGTGAGAGGTACAGTTCAGAAAGACAAAGAAAATCCGTACTCTTGTATAAACACTGTCAGCTCCTCACTCAGGTAACAGTCCAAAGGAAAATGATACGCTAATATTTTGGGTGGCCATCTGGAAAAGCCTAATTAGTGGCCAAAGACTAACTCATACACCAGGAAGTTATGGATCAACTTTTGTTTTCTGCAAACATGCTGTTGAACAGTAACAATTACATACTTTAAACCAGAGGAAATTAAAAGGTCATATAAACCTAATGGTGCAGACAAAGCATTAAGACAATTGTATTCCCACTGGGATGCATCCAAATTCAGCAGTCTTACATTAGTATTTACAGAATTTAGAGAGACTACATTCATACTGATTCCATTTGATTTAATTGACAATTTAGACAGCTAGTTCCTTTCTAATGTGGCTGGGTTTTAGTTATCATGTCCTCATAAGTTGAACTGGTCTTTTTTTTTTTTCCTCACTTGGCTATTTTTGTGCATCTGAGATGCTCTGCATGAAATGCTGCTTTATATATAAAGTTTGGTTGCTTAAAGTAGAATGGGGGTACTGTGAGCTCTTACAGAAACATTTTATAATTCAAGCTGTTATGCTTCCATACTAAAAAGTTAACAAGGGGAAAGCTGTAATCACATTATGAATTGAGCCATTTCAAAACTGAAACAGTGTAGGAAAACAGTGTATTCACAAAATGAATACTAAGATACATTTATCCTGATTCATACAGCAAAACAAAAAAAATTGAAAGCTTCTTACAACAGTTAATAGAGGATCCAGATGAACATTTCTGTACTTATTCAACATTTACTAGAAGGGAGAAGCTAAAAAGCAATCCAGAGGAGTATTTGCAATGCAATTAGGCTAGACAAGTAAGTCTGAATGTATGCCAGCTGCAGGGGCCTGCCCTTAATTCACACAATCAAATGTCTAGTGTGTCGCACAGTGTCTAGCATCAGTATCTCCAGTATTAAAAGTCTCATCAGATATGTACTTGTTTACTGAGCATCTTAATCAGGGCCTGAACACATATCTAGCTATACCTTCTAGCAGTCTATATGCCAGTCCATCACCATCTGTCAGTTAAGGCTTCCACAGACAGAAAAAAATAATTCAAACAAATGTGTTCAGCGCTCAAACTAAGCTATCATTCACATTTCAATATAAGACTTGAATTCCTTTTCAGTGTTCTTCAACTTTGACCCAGCTCTACCCCCTCCTTCACTGAAAAGGGCAAAGACAACAGCCCAGCAAGTGGGACAGGCAAAACAGACCTCCTTTGTTCACTTTTTCCCTTTCAGTTTTCTATTGAGGTAAATAACTGAAAGCTCAGCCAGCCTCCAGTAGCTCAGAAGAAAGCAATATAGCTAGCTTGCAACTATCCTTTCCTGGTTAACAACCAGTAGGACAAAACTTATGGCGCATCGTGTTAATCTTATTATTGGAGATTAACTCTTTACAAATTCCCTTAATATTT
Source organism: Anarhynchus alexandrinus (assembly GCA_008711295.1). Taxonomy (NCBI): domain Eukaryota; kingdom Metazoa; phylum Chordata; class Aves; order Charadriiformes; family Charadriidae; genus Anarhynchus; species Anarhynchus alexandrinus. The sequence goes on from VUYV01000069.1 coordinate 1,015,825, forward strand.
ACAAGACAATATTCATAAATGCGTAAGTTACAACATCATTAATGCTAAACTGAATAGGCAATACACATACTTACCAATTTAAAATGCAACAAATTATCACTGCAGAGAAAGTATAACTGAATTTTTTTAATACTATCAGCCCACTCAGGAAGGCAAAATCAAATTCATTGCATATTGCCCAGCAGACAACCTCCTACATAATTCCCTCAGCTTACATTACCAAGACGTACTTTCTCTGTATGGCTTCCCATTTTGCCAATTCTGTTCATAAAACGTAACAAAATGAACATATCCAGTGAAAACTGAACAGCACGGTTTTACTATTCCAATATAATGGAAGGTAAGCAATCGCAATTCAAGGTGATTTGGGACAACTGAATAAAACTACAGACTAACAGCAATTCCACAGCTGCAGGCAAAACAGATTTAATTTTTAGGCTGATTGAGCTAGTTGGGCTGTGCAATAATCTCTTAACAAAAACCCAAACCCTTAGTGTATTCAGTATGTTTTATGTCCAGATACCATGGAGAGTAATTTCCCTACAGCAAGAAGAACAGGGAGACTAGCATTACCTTTTCCTGACTTTAAGTCAGAATCCTCAAACCAATAGAATCTGTCAGTTAGAGAGACATCTCATTAACCCCAAGAAACTCTTAGTTACTAATGCTTCTGCTGTCACCTTTTTGAGCACCAGAGAGAAACACCAAAGCACAAGCTAACAGGAAACATCAGTAAGCATCCCCTGGATTTGTTATTTTGTTTCATTTCCTGAAAATAAAGACCATTTTAAAAAGCCAAAATTTCTTATTACAGCCCTTCTTATGAAACAAGCTGTGGTATGTGCAATAAACATTATGCTTTCTGCAAGAAGAGAAGGAATGATAACTAAAGCTCAGATTCTGGTGATCTCATTCACCTCGAACATTATTACTTTAGAGTATTTCTGCTGTGGCCAGTAAGATTAATTACAGAACTAAAATACCAATACGGTATGATTAACTGTGGATTTATTCTGCGAGTTGTGAAGAGGGTTTTAGCTCCATCATTAACACCAGCTGGTACACACTACCCTGTCATCCCATGTGGTCACACAGCTGTACAGTTTTCCTTTAGCTACATTGCTTTTGCACAACCCAGAATGTGAATTTATTCAATGGATCCTGAGTTCTGTAAACATCAAGCAGCTTTCTGGTTTTGCTTCTTCACATTCAATATTCTCAGAATACAACACTTTCCCAATTCTGTATTGATATAGTCTGACAGCTCATTTTAGACACCCAAGAGAATTTCACAGTACTTCAAAATTCAAATAAGTAACTTTCACAGACGTGGGTACCAAACTCTTTAGCAACTCTGATCACTTGCTTTGCAATTTCTATTAAAAAATAAGGACAGCCATCAACTAAACAAATGCCCAAGTTGTATTCATACAAACAGTGGTACTAAAGAGATCAGACAAATATTAAAAATAAGCTGCACCTGCAAGTCAGTTTTCTGACTTCTAGGTCCTTCGAGTCAGTATGTCATTCTATAGTATCTTTTTCTTTCCAGCTGGTATCCTTTGCCAAAGAATACCAGTAAGATGCATCTCTTGGCATATATGCTGCTCTCAAACTGAAAATGAAGTTAGATGCCTTCTGGTGTACAGTGACCTATTCTATGCACAGCCCCATATAATTATTATCCATAAATTATCACATCGATTACGTTAAATTATGGAAGAAGTTGAAGTGATTAATAGTGCACCTGTTAGATGCAATGAAGTTTTCAGGTTTCATCTACCTTTTCCATAATATACTTAATTAAGAATTAAAATGTATTTTAATGCTCCGAAACAGAGAAAGAAATACTCAAAGGCAGGGAACATTAGAAAAAAAGAAAACCAGGTGGTTAATACTGGCTTCGTGACTCAGTAGGAGATTGCTTTGAATAAACAGTGAAAAGCTGGACCTTTAGGGATAAAAGAACATCTTATCATGATCTATAGGTCCCACTCTGGAGTTACGTATCACGTTTTCCATTGTTTTATCTAACTAAACAGAAAGCTGAGAAACAATATTCCTTTCACAGCATACTTGTCAATATGGAACAGCCTTATTGACTGGGCTGAAGCATACTATGATCTTAAATATTTAAACAGCTTGGCATTATTAATCAGGCACTGTTTACACTTAAGACTCACAAGCCTTGGTTTAAATACACTTCAGGCTTCAAAACTAACACATCTGTGCTGAGGAGTTCAGCAGTAGCTGAAGATTTAGTTAATTATTACTTTTTAACCGGAGAGCAGGTGCATTCGCCACTCAAGACTTCGTTGCGATTTTCTGCCATTAATCGCCATCCAAGAGGGAGGCAGCAAAACGAGGGCGGATAGGAACAGCTCAGCCACGGTTTTCCCCTATTTTACACCCAAATAAATTCGCCGCTGCTACTCCCCTGCGAGAAACAACGACGCGGAAGGGAATGGGGGGGAAAAAAAAAACCAAAAAACAACAACAACAACAAAAGAGGCGGATAAATAAAACGCGTAAAAGCCGAAACGGCCGATCCCGGCACTTCAGCACAGACAGCTCCTTCCCCCGCCCGCCCCCGCCGGGCCCTCGCNGCCGGGCTCACCAAGTGCCTCCTCACAGACCTTCGCTCGCCGGGCGCTAACGGCTGCCGCCCCGCGCGCGCCCGTCCCCTCAGAGGAGCCCCACGGCTGGACCCGGCCCAGGCGGTTGGGCGGACGGGTGTCTTCCTCACCGTCGGGGCGGCGGCGGCGCCGGCAGCGGGCGCGGCAACCTCCCGCAGCCTGTTAAGCGGCGGCGCGGTGACAGGGACGGTCAGGCCGGTACTCACGGGAAGCTGCGGCCCCCTCCGCCCAGGGAGAGGGTCGAGGGGTAGGGTGGGGGGAGACACCCGCGACGGCGCTGCTCTTCTTCTTCCTCCTCCTGCCCGCTCGGCAGCCCGGCGAGAAGAGCCGAGGCAGGCGCGCTCCCGCGCCTATCACCTCCCCGGCACCCCCGCCCCCGCCGTACCGCGGGGCGCGCTCCCGCGGGGGCGGCGGGGGGGGGAAGGGGGCGGGGAAGNGGCGCGGGGCGGCGGCCTCCATCTTGGGCATCGCCCCGCGGCCACCGGTGGGGGAAAGCAGCCGGCCCCGGCCGTCCTCCTCCCTTCCTTCCCTCCCTCCGCCACCTGGGGAAGAATCGGAGTTAAAACCGTCATCGCGCTCTGCGAGCGGACCTGCGGTCGGTGCCGGCGCTCGGCCTTCTCAGTCCCCGTTCCCCCCCCGGCCTCCGTCTAACCGCCACCCTGTCTGGAAGATAACGGACCCGGCCACCGGCCTCCTCAGTGCCTGTGCCGGGCAACGGCGCGCCGCTCCCCTGCCCTCCCCCGGCCGGGGAAAGCCGAACGCGGGCCGGGGCACCCCCCCACACACGCACACACCCCCTTCCCTCAGCGCAGCGGTGCGGGCCCTGGCAAAGGCGGCGTTTTAAATAGACGCATTATTTTAGCCCGGCAGTGCCCCTCTAAATAGATGGTTTCAGCTCGTTCCCAAACTGGAGACAAGGATATTATTTTACACTCGAGAATAGTCCTATTGAACTCGGTAGCGCTGCTCGCATGTGTGTAGTTGAAGACGGGTGTTTGCAGGATTGGAGCCAATAATTTCGGCTGTAGTGGGTGCAACAATACAGTAAATTAAACTGACTTCGGAAAGACAGAGGCTTGCATTGCCGGCTTCTTCTGGGGGGCGGTGGAATCCTCCGCGGCACGCCGGTTGTCCTGGGGACTGCCGCAAATAGCGGAGCCAGCGGCCTGCCCACAGCTCGTCCCAGCGCGTTCTTCACCAGTCAGAGCAAAATTGAATTAGGTTAAATTTCCAGTTCACAAGTTCAGGAAGTCAGACGCTTGGATGCGATCACTTAAAGGGAAGCTGTGGATGAGGCCGTTTGGAGAAGAGTCTCGGGTGAGGGTTATTTCAAGTAGACCTTTCTGCTGAAGACGCCTCTCAATCGAGAAGCGTGTACAGTGCTTACCTTCCCTTTCAAATCTTGCTGTTCATTTAATGTGCAATGTCAGAAAGCATTTTAATACCTTTTTGAGAATTCTATGGGCTGTGCTCAATATTGCTCAAAATTATTCCGAGTCTACATTGAAGGTAGTAAATGTGATTATCTGCCGCTGCTGAAGTTGCTTTTGGATCAGCCATTTTAGGAATAGCCTTTTGTGCATTGCAAGGTGGCAACTTTTATAGTGGTTAGCTCTTTATTATACATTTCAGGAAACAGCTTTCAAGGTGAACTCTACAGTGATAGCTTAATAGTGCAAAACGCAGTGCCCAAGATGAGCAAAAAGCCCTTACCCTGCATCTCTGCAGAAACCCCATTATGACTCGGGCAAGTTAAATCTGAACAGCTGACTTACTGAAAAACAACACTCTAGATGAATAACAGATTCTATAAATGATATAGCACATGCATATAAATATCCAAGGGTTAAACAATAAGTCAGACACTACTGCTTCAGTCTTCAGAGATATTCAAGCTCCTATCAGTCTGAGGCCAGGATATTATTGTTTGAGACCTGAATATGCAAAGAAGATTAGATGGATGTGAAGAAAATCCTTTTTATAAAGAGAGGGAAGTAAGTGCTTGAATATATTGTGTACCACTAAATGTTCTTAACTTTTGTTTGTTTGCTTACATTTCTTTCTTGCTATACAACTCCCATGTTCCCAACTAATTTATTTAATCTTAAATACAAAACCACTACAGTCTAAGTAAACATTCAGCAATGTGTAAACAGGGGCCCTAAAATGTTAGGATATTGCCTGACTTTGCTTCCAAGATACTGTGTTCCATAAGGAGAATATGTAGCCATTCCTGGCTTTAAGAAAATCTGAGTATAAAATGCTGTGAGAAGCATGATTTCTCAGACAGCTATCTTTTTGCATCCTTGCCAGATTCCCAGGGGAACATGACGAGCCAAACCGTCAGGAGGTGGACTGAAGAACTTCAGCACACTTCAGGATGTGAGTTGTAAGTTTAACTTGAGTTGAAAGTTTAACTTTCTTAAAATGTAGGAGCAAAGATCTGGTTAGTATTTGGATGGCAAATGTACCAAATTTTATAAGCCCAAGCCAATGGGCTGTGGCAAACCACTTGGTGCAACTTAGACCACAGAAACCAAATAAATGAGCAGATTTCACTGTTGCAGGGAGGTTGTAATAAACAACTCTCTGTTGATATATGATTAGGCTGAAATGTTGCAGCTGGTATGATTATACCCTTATGATTCCCCTAAGAATTTAAACTCCATATTTTATATATTACGAGATAAACAAATATACACATTCAATGGCACAAAGCAGAACTTTCCAAATGGTGGCATACATATAATTATCAGTAAACAATTAAATTCAAAGGTTTATACAGCCTATTACAGAGCTAGGAGCTACTTCTGCTGGTGATGGCATCCACTATTGTGGATGAGTGCCATCCATACTGGCAGTAGGATGGTGGCACCAAGCAAAAAAAACCAGGTGGGCTTGTTGGCATAAACAACAACAGCCATTATGATAAGTAGAAGTTATATGGCTGAAGGAATATTAGCTTTCAGAGTTCTCTGCTGCCTTGCGTCTTTTCTGTAGTCATCATACTGCTTTTTGTAACATATCTTCTCACTTTGTCTACTGCAATTATATCCCTGGATGAGCAGTTCCAAACATAGCGCTTTAGTCTTCATCTTGCTTTAATATCAACCTTGATTCACTTAGCTATCTACCACCTTCTTCTGTATTAATCTGTTGGCTTTTTTTCAGTCTTTGTTTAGGGAAGCATTGATCACGTGCATGACACATCATTTGATCGATACACAAAATTGATACACACACACATGATGACAGTATTGTGACACAGGAAAAGCTGTCAAAAATTTGTCTGTAATGCATTGCAAATTGTTTTTAGGAAGAGGTCACTAAATAAAATATTCAGATACTGATACATTGGGGTGATACATTGGAAGAGGTTAGTGTTAGCTGAAAATAATTCTTTGACATTTTGTTCTTCGACCAGACGTTTTTAAGGGATATGGAAAGACATCTTGGGTTGTTCATCTCACCTAACTTTAGATGTCTACTATGTGAACGTCTGCATCTGAGCTAGTCACTCTCTCTACTGACTATAAAGGGAACCAGAAATAGTCACTTTTAGTGTATGATTCATCTAACCTATTTTAGATGTCTATGTTATGATAAGCTGAGTTGCATCCTAGAAATGCCTGTTTCTCTCCATTGACTGTAACAGGACCAACGGGTGTCTCGTTCAGCTGTAAATGTCTACATTGTATGAGTCTGCATTTTCTCAGCGGAATGCCACCCATGTGATTTTAACATGAGTTATCCCACTGTCCCACTGTTCCACTCGTTCTGAGGTCTCACAGTAGTGAATGGAGCATAGTGTAGCATGTCAAGTACTTTACACAATGTAAAACGGTGAGGACTACCCCACTGAATATACTGAAAGTCAATAACATTTAGACTAATCATATTCAGTAGATTATGGGGCCCTCCCAATCAAAACCTGAACAACTTTTGAGATTAATTTAAATTTAATTTATTTTTGAGCATTTCAAATTTCTTTTGGAGGATCTTCTGATACCATAATAGTAAACACACTTACTAATGGACTCGTACCTTTCAGAAGCCAGTGTTTATTTACTATAGCAGCATAAAATGTGAATATTTCTAAGCAGAAAAGAGACCAAAGACAAGATCAAAAGCTTAAGTGGTAATGTCTAATGTTAAAAGCTGCACTGCTTGGTATATGGTAACAAAATCAACTTTCACAGAGAACCAGGCAGAGAATGTGTTTTGATGTAAAATATGTTGAGAACTAGGCTAGCAGCAGACTTGTACAGGAAAGACACTGCACAGAAGTGTTCTGATGTGCTGTCAAAAATCGAAAAAATAATACTTAATTTAAGGCTTCAGAACTATTTTCTCAAAAGACAATTTGTGACTACAGTTAGGTACTGCTGTGCCTGATATCCTAGCTATCACCTAGGCTTCCCTTACAAGAAATCAAGAGTTCTTCTAGCACCTAAGGCAGCTAGCAGGCTAAGCGAAGAGCCGGTTTGTGACAGCCGCACAGAAATGCTGTGGTTTTAATCTTGCCTTTTTAGGATTTTAGATATTCCAAGCTGCTGGGAGACACTGCCAGAGATTCACAGGGATGAAACTTCCTTCAGGAATTAGATGCTTGAATGCAAAATGGAAGGAGAGGATCCTGTTCTTCAAGGAGCAGATGGAGAGGAGGAGCTGCTGGTGGTATCACCAGTCCCATCTTCCATTAGCTGGATCATTAGAGTGCTGAGAAAGGGAGTAGGAGGTCTGGGTTCAGTTGTTTCTTGCTTAATGAACTTTAACTTCTCAGGGCACAAGCCTTACAACAGCATCTAGGAGAATCTGAGGATGAAGATAGAGTTTTCAATCCACCCTATTGACGCTCTTCCACCTTGTATAGGATAGTTAAAGACTGCGAGAAAGTAAGATTACACACATAAAATACATCTCACACAAATACACAGAAACTCTGTAATTGATATATTTGCCTATGTGTGGGAAAACTTGAGTTCTACCTATACCTGCATATATTTCACGTGGGTTTTGTGTCTTTTTTTTTTTAATTAGATTTATAACTGGCCTCCGTTCTCCCCAATAACTTGACTATCTAGACTAATGATTAGGGCGTTCTCTCTTGTGCCTGTGAGTATTTAATAATTCCATGCAAAGTAAAATGCCTTCGGAAGGAGAGATGACAGCACCATTTTATTTTGGAATACTCCATTTCATAGCTGCTAAGTAGCAAAGGCTGAAAAAGGAGTTAAACATACATCTGGCACACCCTGGACAATTCTAATCACAAGAAAATATTACCATCAGCTTGGTTTTGTATCAAGCGTAATCAATCATTTGGATGTGCTCTGCGAGTGTTTAAGAGATCAAGCTTTTCACATAGAAGAGAGAGGTGAACTTTTTAAAACATCCACAGATACCAAAGTATGCAGACCATGGTACTGTTTGGCAATGCTTAGAAGGTGATCTCAAGGAACATAAAAGACTGCTGGAACTTGTCAGAAACTTGAGAGAGAAAGGATTATATAAAATATGTATTTAATGTGATCCGTGGCATATTACAGAAACACACCAATTTTTGACAGCTGTATTCAACATGGTGAAATAGCTCAAGTCAATGGAAATTTGATATTGATTTCAACACGACCAATGTTTTATCTGCTATATAAATAAAGGAAGGAAGTCCTTCACACAGAGCGGATTAAACTGTCTGCAAACACCAAACACATTTTGTGTGCATGATTAGAGTTCACTTTTTTCCATTAGAAGAGATTGGCTGAGACAGTTAAAAATCTCTTACAAGTGTAATTCATGGTTCAAGGTTCTTGAAAAACTGCTCCACGAAGATCAAAAGTCTACAGACACCAGACAGTTTATCCAAGGGACTTCTAAAGAGCTGAATACTAAGCAGCTCCATTTTCAAACTTGGAGCTTAAAGTCAAGCTTGACCTTACGATTTAACCTGTTACATCTTTTGGCTAAGGGTCTCAGGTTCAGAGAGTTTGTCTTCAGTGGGGCTTTTACATTATGGAAATAAGCTAGGAAGCAACTTCAAGATTCTGGAAAATGCCTAATAATAGCTATTAGAACTATAACTCTTGCTTTAGTGAAACTTTATTCCAATCCACCAAATGTTCATGCACTTGTTTATTGTGTATATACATAATGGGAATTAACTTCATGATTCACACATGAAAAAAATTAAGCACATACTTAAGTCTTTTCAAATGAGAGAGAAAAAGAGCAAAGTTGGTGAAAGAGTAAGGTCTGCTGCCCTCCCCAACGCATGAATATGAATTTTGATCATGTGTAGTAAAGCTTAGAATGAAGGAAGGGTTTTGCCTGGGAAACTGAGAAGAAGGAGAGAAAAACTTTGGTGAAAAATTACATTGGTTAAATCCTTTTGAAGTTATACTTTAGTCTTGAACTAGAAAAATGCCCAAAGGGCTTTTCTAGTCTGCTTGCTTAAGATACACCTTGTTCTCTAAGTCTGTTGGACTTTCTAAGGATGAGATTAGTTTCAAATTACAAACACGGTTGCCCTAATGGCTTAGGTTTGGATTTCTTGAAGCAGTTTAAGTGAGAAAATCTCTGGATAAATTGACTGGCTGTACTAGGTTCCCAGAGGAGAGGCATCAGTTCATGGTCCTTGTAGCCTTCTGAAGCAGACAACAGTGAACAATCAATCATCAGCTTTATTTTTTTCTGCATAACCAAACATATTTTCAAGATTCTCTTATATTGGTCACCATATCAGGATAATTATATATTTTTAAAGGTCCGGAGAACTATAATTACTTTAAGTGAAAGGTTTCAGTCTTCATGGGTTTTTTTTATGTTAGTCCAAAATACCAAAGGAAAAATTATTTCTGACCCTGAAAACATACAATTCACACAGGCAAACCACCCAGAATAGGAGGAAAAGCAATACCTGCAATGCGTATTGCAATGGGGTATGTGAGTATTCTCACCTTTAACTGGCAGTGAGGTTAGTTAGTAATTCGTAGGGTCTGTCGTAGTCCAAGCACCAAATGGTGTTTAGAAGATGTGATTGATGATCACTGCAAGAGCTAATCACTAGCCCTTGGGGAAGCCTGGAAGAGGAGCTGAGATCCCCTGGGAATGTTGTAGTTGTGACGACCTCTAGGTATGAATTGGGAATTTAGAATACAGTTCAAGAAATCTGCTCCAGATGAATCAAATACTTCAAAGGACTCAGAAAAAAATTTACTGAAAACGTTTAATGTGGAACACAACAAATTAATTAAAAACAATGCATTCATGCATCACTAGAAATGTAATATATAAGCATTTAACAAAAGAAAGGAGTTTTAAAATTAAAAGATGCAGAGTTGTTTGAAACGCTTACAGGTGGCATCCTGTTGGAAATCATTTTCCCCATGCTTTTGAGATTAAATTGAGGTGTGGCGAATTTGCAAAGGTACTGTTTGCACGTGCAGGTAGAAGCCTCACCATAAACAGAAGGAATACCTTTCCTTTATCCTGTCATTCCTAATGGAAAGTTCCACTGATACTTAATCAGCAAGCAGATCTATTTAGTTTCACCATTTTGTCTCTAGCAGGTAAGCCTCTGCCTGTGTTTTTGTATTTTGTTTGATTATTTTCAATTCATGGTATACTGGCATAGCACTTCTCAGTAAAGCAACCAAATGCTTCACTATATTCTCTTCTGCTTGATCTCCCCTAACCCCTTGCCCTTTGCTGCGTAGTCCCTGAGCTTCGTTATTTCTCCATTCTTTTCTGGAAAGAGCATATAATTTTCCTTCCACAAACTGAAGGAAAGTGACACAATTTCTGAGCATACTGGAAATTAGTCTTCTCTGTCTCACTATTTACGCTTTGCTGGAAGACCTACTATCACATACAGCAATTATCATGAAGTTTGGTTATCTTCCGTGTGTGTGCTGTATCTCACTAAAATAAATGAAAAACCTTAGTTAATAATGTATGATACCTAGTGTTCACACTTTCCTCTCACTGGAAGTGAGACCTTTTCCAGTTTGTGTTTAAAGACTGTCAGTCTTTTATTCTGTAACTACCTCTGCTCCTTCCAAAGTACTCAGGCAGGGCTCACATTTAAAGGATAATCACTCACCTCCTCCGGTGCCGAAACCTGCTTCCCTGCTTGCTGGGATGCTGACTGCTACAAGAGTTCAGCAGTTTCCTCAGCTCAGGAGTTCTCTTGAACATTTTGAAAACTTGCAGAAGCAAATTAATATAGTTACTAGCTATATGCCCTCAAATCAGATGGAGGAAGTGACAGAGCACAGACGACGGAGTATTTCATCACCAAGAGCGGTGCAAAGAAGTTTTCTTGGTTTGCTCAAACTGACTAACACCAACTGAATTTTTCATTTCTTTAATAACAAAGGCAGAGTGCAGGCAAGCCTAAAAAGGTAAAGCACACAGTTTTGTTGCTCCTTGATGCTGTGAGTCCCAACTGGTGGCAAGCAATGTGGTCCGTAGGCTGGCGCTAGCCCTCACAGGTGTAGTTGGTGTACTCTCATGCTCACAGCTGGTGGCACAGTGCGTCACCTAACCTTAGGAGAGGTGGTGAAAACCTCTGGATCTATGGGACTGATTCCCTAACTTTTGAATCTAATACGGTCCCTAAAACGGAGGCAGTAGAATGCCTGTACTCCTTACAGGGAAATTTTAACTGGGTCTGGAGACATCCAGGTTTTTTCCTATGTGTGTTCATGCATCTGTTCACTACTTCCCACTACCATGGATCACAGAAACAGCTTCAAGTATGAGTTCCCTTATATGTTTAAATACACTAAATAGCAATTTATTTAGCACATTCAATAATAATTTGCATATTTGATATAGGAATATCTATAATCAATACACAAATGAAGTTGTGTCTTGCTGTTTCAATCTGTGCCTTCAAGCCAAATAGATTCATCTGTCATCTAGATTTCTCTTCAAAAACATGGTATGTGTATTACCTTTGACATCAAACTTTGTTTTTTCTGGTAACCTCCACTTATTTTCTGAAGTTATTTTTTGTTGTTGTGATTAGGGAGGAACCATCTACCATACCCCAAATCAATCCCTTGGCACCATCTATGATCTTCTGTTATTTTAGCTATGTAACAATGATTTTCTCATTTCTCTAATCATCTGTTGTTCTAAGAAACATTTGTGCTCCACTCAAAGGTTAGAAATGCTGCAACACTGGCATTTTTGAGCAGGAGAGACAAGGCTATTGCTTTTTTTGTTTTTCTGTAACACTTTTATCATTCTTTGTTCTATGGCACAAATTCAAGAAGTAACATGAAGAGAGCTACCTTAGGAAAGTACTCTCTTGTCCAGAAATAAACAGAGAAATAGATGAGCACAAAAACCATTCTATAGGCCATTTAACCATTGTTTATAAGAGCAGCATTAGGTTTCAAAATTAGCCATGTGATCATTAAAGACAGTACTTTAAAACTTGAAAACCAGCGCCGTCAGAGGTCCAACCAGACATAGACAAATCCACAGGGCAGAGCTAAAAAAAATAGAGTTCTTCAGCATGTGGAACAATGACATAGGAAAAAAAAATATCTTTTCTGGGAAAAAGAAGGGAAGATCTTCAAGCAGTACTCAGGTACTCATCTAGAAATGCTATAGCATTATAGCCATAGCTATAGTATAGCAGTACTCATATAGAAATGCTATCATACCTTTTGTTCCTAGGGAAGTAAACCTTTGATTCTCAATAGCTGTTGTTCTAGACCTTGAAAGCAAGATGAGAATAAGGAAGATGACTTGTCTGAGCAAACCTATGAAATCCTAGACATCTTTGCAGAGATGTGGAAGAGTTGTTGCAGCTGAGTGCACAGCTGACTGCTTGCCACCATCTACTGTGACATCTAGTTTTAGTAACGATAGAGACATATGCATAGATTAGAGATAGACTGCTCTGACACATATACCTGAGTAAAAGCTCAAAGATGTATGATACTAATATTGAGCCTTCTGTGATCTGATTTCTTGACCTTCACAGTAGGTGACTGCAGACAAGAGGCTAACACTAACATGCAGAGTAGCTGTAGCAGGTATTGTTTAATTCAAGCTAAATGAAGGCTGCAGTGCTCTATCTCTATAAAGCTATTTGAGCATGTCTGCATCAGATTAGGAAATCAACTACATTCAATCATTTTCTAATCTGCTGCTTACTGTTGTGGAGAAGGGGTTTATGAGATGCAGTGTGTTTGTTTTTACAAATACAGTCTGACAGGGTGACTTACCTTCTGAAGAAACTCTTTATTCTTGTTTCTTTTCGGGTAACTAGGGAAGAAAAGCTGTCCAGGACCTGTCATGATAAAAAAAGTACATACTTCTGAGTACCTAATTAGAAGTTCTGTTTGCTACTTTGTAGAGGCTTTGGGTCTGCTTTGTGTAATTTCAGATTCCTTCCTTGTCTTCCCTTAGCATGGCTGTGGCAGCACCCATAATGCTTTGGGGCTCTGGAGAAAGACCCAGCTGGTGTCCGTTGGCCATATTCCTCAAGGAACAAGACTCCTACACTACCGTTCAGATCACCTCCCCATGTGGTCTGCAGTGATTTGAGACTGCCAGCACATATTCCATGGCACCTCTGTGGTGCATGCTTTTACCCACATAGATAGCACATCTCTTCAAAAGCATGGCAGCACAGGCACATTTTGGGACCAATTATGTTTTTCCACCACCAGCAGGAGACTGCCCTCTCACATGATAGAAAACTTGACATTTGGAAGAGCAGCCTGCCTATCCCCATGTCACCCCATGATGACAACCAAAAGTCATACAAGTGGCTTGTAGGGTTAGCAGAGCATCCATGCTTGTCCTTTGGCTTGCTCAGGAAACACCCTCCCTTTCTCACATGCCTGAAAACCTGCTGTAACACCCCTCAACCTAACACTGAATCTAGCTTGGGAACTTTGTTGTCTTACTGTACAGATTGCTCTGGGACAGAAGGTTGGCATGGGAGTCTTCTTTCGAGGAACTGTCCTGGGCAGAAAGGAGAAGGCTTGGCACCAGCTCCATGCTAAGAATAACTCTCTGCGCATTTCACAAACTTCCCTATGTGTCAGCTGGGCACTTGGTACCAGGTCTGCCAGGGATGCTCTTGATAGTAAAGGTTATGAGAACAAGGTACCCACTGTTAGCTGGAGTTTATTTGTTGTGGGGACTCCACACTTCTGAAGTGCTTTTGCAATGGGGAACTTACCACAGGGACCTTCTGCAGAGGGACCTCTTGACACTGCAAATCTTTCACAATGCCTTTAGGGTTTGGCAGTCTAAGCCCAACTGGAAATCAGACATTTCAAGGTATTTGGGGGACCTGAGAAGTAGTCCTTCCCAGTGCTTTTAGTGACTTTGAGCTGACTGTGGGCTATCGGGACCATGGAGTATTGTTTTCTGAGCCCTGGCTTCAAGAGCTGCTTCTTTACAAGTAGCTATTGTGAGTGAGGAAAGCAAGGGCATTGTGTCCCAAACAGTAATAATGATCTAAGTCTTCCTCATTATCTCCAGAAGGAAAGAGAAGTATCTTTTTCTTTGTGGTTTGATTTTCTAAATGCCTGACTGGTCAGAGTGACTACTAATATGAAGTGGCCACTCTAATGTGGAGGAAGAGAGTATCTGCTGAATAACCGCTGAATAACTGATTGCTGCCCGCGTACAGCTGCCGTGGTCTCCCATGCCAGCAGGGGCCATTTGCGGAGTCACTGAATGACCACGCAGCAGAAACTGCATGGAAGTAATGCTGCTTTCTGCAGTACCTTCCAACCAACTAATACCAGTTGCTGACAAAAGACGGTAGCAACCCCTGAGTTTTGATCTAATACATGCTGGATATATTCAGTTCTGGGAACGAGTCTCTTTTTCAAATAGTATTTGTTTTGATATGATGTGCTTGCTGTAAATGTACCGGTTTGAAAAGAGATGAGGTTTACCTGAGGGGCTGCAGTGTGCTGAGCCCTGCAAAATAGGTGAGAAAAAGCTTTCCTTTTCTCAAAGACAGTCTGAAGTGAATGCACTCTACAGGCATAAAATACATAGGAAGAGCATCATGCTGGAAATATTTTGTCTTGTTTTTTTTCTTTACTATCTCTAATATATACAACCATTTTATATATATATCTATGAACCCACGCAATAAACAGCTGTCCAGAGCACACTTGCTTCCTGACAATGTCATCTAAGTTTTCCATACTGATCTGGAGCTCTTCCCAAGGATTTACAACATGTCTAGTGCAAATTATTTAAAACTCAGTCTGCTATAGAAATATTATTGTCTTTCCTGCTGTATTCATACCCAGATTTGTCTAAGTATTGTTCAGACCTGCTTGGTGATGGTTTTAAATCTAATATTTAGCAAGAAACATACCAGCTAGAATGCACACAATGCTCAAGTTTTGAAGTTATGACATGCTTATGTCTTAGTAGACTCTGTAAAGTAATGCTTTGAAGTCAGATTTAGTAGTGCCAATGGTTTTGTCCTTTGACTCCACATTTTAGGCAGTACCTGAGATATCTTCCTTTCTTTGTAGGAGGATAGAAATATTCCCTACTTGACCTTTAAACTCTCAAATATTTCTGCTTTTTTTTCTCTACAGTATCTGTCTTGTCGTTTTGTTGTTAGAAGCGTTCCATGACTGCCTGACTTGCCTGCCTGAAAATGTATTCAAATGAGGTATACAAAAGGACAGGGCAGGACCATATTTCTGATTTCCACAGAGCAGCCAGCGAGGAAGCTTCAAACAGCAGTTTTGCTGAAATTATGCCCAAAAGTGGACACAGACAAGGTTTTTAAGAAATTACCTCTGGGAGTTTGCTAACAAAATTTTGAGACATTCTGGAAGACTGTTTCCCTGTAATACTTACTGTGATGAGTATTACCTCATTCAATTATAAAATAACGGTGTGAGCACAAAAAGCTGTTCCTTTTCCAGTTAAACAAGGTTTTGAAACAAAAAAAACCAAACCCTTTTAAATTGTAAAATCTAAGTTTGCTAAACTCAGCATTGCACTTTAATGGTATTAGTAATCTGTCCAGGTTGTCTCTTTGGTTTTACTTGAAAATAGTATATTACAGCTTCTTCCTGAAAGATAAAGATTTCAAAATGCTACTGTGTATTTTTTATGCTATTGCAACTCTATGGTAAAACAGTCATTGATGATATTGTTATGAGAAAATGATAAATTAAATGAAATCGTAAATAAAAAGCAAAATTGCATTGCTACTAAAGATTAAACATGCATTACCAGGGATATAAGTACTGCAGTGTTTCAGTACTTGTTTCGTTTTTGTATTATGCTGAAAGTCACTAATGGTTCTCCCTCACTGAAGTCTGCCAATTTTATTAAAATAAATAATAGAATTGTCCTTGTTAAATCTTGAAAGAACCATAAAAAAATTGGTTTTGTTATGTAAGTAGCTGCAAACAGTGAAGCACATCAGCAAAGTATTGAACCAGGTCGCACACTGGAATAAACTGGTACGTACCAGGAGCATCCGTGACTGCAGGTATGGAAACAAGGAGGCTGGAAGCGAGGAGGCTGAGCAGCCAACAGGGAGTCAGGGGGCAGCAGCCCCTTGAGGTCACACCTCAGTGATGTGGAGCTGAAGCAAGGAAAGAGCCTACTCATCTCGCTCCTAGAGAGTTTGGGAAGAGGGATTTGGCATGCTTGTTTTCCTTTGTAAATTAATATGATTACACTAAAAATATGCCTTACTTTTAGTATCAGACTGTCCCTCAAATGGAACAGTTCTGCAAGGTCTGAAAATTTGACTCACTTCTTAGGCAACGATGCAAAAGAAAAAGTGGTTTTGCCTTCTTGCCTTATGTAGCTGAGTGTAAAAGACTGTGGGTTTATATTACAGCTGTGCCTGGGAGTGCAGTCCTCAAGCAGAAACTGGAACCCTTAACACAGCCTCCCCTGCAAAAGATTATGGCTGTATTTAATACTTAGGATTTTGAGAACAGTCTTTTAATGGAAGAAAACCGGCACTATTTGTTGACCCAGCAGCATGTAAGTATTTTAATCTCTGGTGAAAAATTAATGGTGCCAATGAGTAGTAAGCACACGCCAGATTTTTCCTTCACCTGTCAATGTGTCTTGTATTACTTCAGCCTCTGTCAGCTCTCTCTGACAGCTAGGCAAGGAACGCAAAATAAATGAAATGCTCTGTAAGTGATGGATCAAAGACAAGACAGAATCCTTATCTATTAGGGCTAATGAGAAGGAGCTGTTAGATGCTTCCATAAGCCTATGGATTCTGTGATATATAAGGGGTTAACAAGTTCTTACCTGCCGCATAGGTTAGAAAGGATTCAGTTGGCCCTGGAGACTGTAGCCACTCTCATAGTGCATTGCAGAACCCCATTCATGAGCTCAGTTTGTAAAACGTACGCTAAACCACATTCTTTTGCTCTGTTAATTCTCTGCATAGCTTTCTGTAATCTTGCTCCTTGGGGCTTTAGCACCTTTTTATCTTCTGGCTAAATTTATTTCTGGTCAGTTTGAGCATCTTTGGTTTTATGCAAGTCTTGTCCTTTAGCTTACTGTCTTTTCCTTCTTGAAGTATTTTTAAACAGCAGCATGTACCCTCCTTCCAGCCCTTGTTTTGTTAAGCGAAACAAACCATGCTCTCTTAAATCTTCCCTTTGGCAGCCCTTCTTTGCATCTGTTTTAGTATGAATATCTCTTTCTCTAATAGCAGTGACCAAAACTATAATTAAGTTCAACTGCTGCTTCCTGCGCCTTGTGCAATAGAATCAGTATCTTCATATCGCTGCTGGAATGGACACTGACAGGAAATATCCTAAAATCAGTGATCACACTTCAACATTTAAAAGTTTTATTTTCTTTCCTTTGGTGTTGAAAACTCCTTTAATTAAGATCTCCTTCTGCATAGATAATTAGAAACTAAGAGATGACCTAGAGGCTTTTTCTCTTTCTGACTTTGCTTAGAGGGAGATTATTTTATGTTTTTAATTTCCCAGTCTGGACTCTTTCTTCCTGCCTTTCAAAATCAGAGCAAGGGCATTATGTCAATTTTGCAAAGATTTGACATTATCACTGCATTGGCTCTGTCTGAGATGGAGTTAATTCTCCCCACAGCAGCCCTCATAGTGCTGCGCTTTCTATTGGGAGCTAGAAAAGGTGTTGATAACCCGCCAGTGGTTTTGGGTACTGCTCTCACAGCATCCGGGCTGTCTCCCCAGCATTCTCCCTCACCAGTATGCTGATGGTGGGCAAGATCTTAAGAGGAGACACAGCCAGGACACCTGACCCAAACTCACCAAAGGGATATTCCATATCATATGATGTCTGCTCAGCAATAAAAACTAAGAGAAAGGGGGGAGGGCATTCATCATTATGATGTTTGTCTTCTGGAGCGACTGCTACGCATACTGATGCCGTACTTCCCAGAAGTGGCTGGGCATCGCTTGCTGATGGGAAGCAGAGAATAAATCTTTTGTTTTCCTTTGCTTCCGCATGCAACCTTTGCTTTTGCTTTATTAAACCACCTTTATCGTGACCCACGAGGTTTTTTTTCCATCTTACTTCTCCCAGTGCTCTCCTGCTGAGGAGGGAAGTGATAGAGCAGCTTGGTAGGCACCTGGCATCCAGCCAGGATCAACCCACCACAATGACTTTCTTAACTAAAGCATGAACTTCCTGGTTTTCTTTCCAGGATGCAAACCTGGCACATTTCAAATGGGAACACTCATCGGGACAGATAAACCTTGTTGTCTTCTCTGACTTCATCAGTAACCCGGAATGGTTATCTACTATCTTCTTGTATTTCTTATTCTAGTTTCAAAATTCACATTGATTTCTCATTCTTTCAGGTTTGTTCACATTTTCCTGGCCAAGGAATTCTCTGGTGCATTGATACACATCCTTATTTTTGTAGCTGTGACTGCTGACTCAGTTTCAGTTTGTTAATTGGATAACCGCACAGCATTCCCAAGGGTACTTCTTCAAAGCAGGATTCCTTTAACGTGATGTTCTGCATTAGATTAACCATTCTCCCATTGTTAATGTTACATTTTCATTCTTCAGAAGCAGTTTTTTCATTCCAGCCTATTTTATTCTCAGATTCATGGGGCGCTCAAATTCTATTGTTCCAAATATTCACGATCCCTCCTAGATTCACCTGTGATGAAAATTATCCTGTTCTTCAATCCATCCAAATGATTAGTTAAAATATTCTAGTATTTGACGCAGCACTAATCCCTCTGCTCCCTATTAATACCCCCCTTAATTTAAAATTCTTTTCCCTTATTTAGCCAGTCCTAATTCCTCTACAGTTCTCCTTATTCCATTTTCTTCTATTAAAGTATCATGTGGGATTCCACATCTAATAAACTTCCTGAAAATAGTTTTACTTAATACACAGTGGTGTAGGAACACATCCACGATAGCTGCGATTCCTTGCAAACTGCTAACATTTTTTTTAAAGTAAGTAAAACCTAATTACAGCTAGAGTGATAAAACTGT
Organism: Anarhynchus alexandrinus; assembly: GCA_008711295.1. Classification (NCBI taxonomy): domain Eukaryota; kingdom Metazoa; phylum Chordata; class Aves; order Charadriiformes; family Charadriidae; genus Anarhynchus; species Anarhynchus alexandrinus. The sequence continues at coordinate 1,034,955 of VUYV01000069.1, forward strand.
TGCGCCTGCACATTTTAAAGTGGTTTAGAGGGGAAAGCGAACTTCTAATTAGTGCCTGATAGACAGTGCAGCCCTTGCAACACTGAGGATCAAAGAGTGCCGTTTGAAAGGATTTGATACATGCATCTTGTGAATTTATACACACAGTGGCCTAGAACAGTCTGAATTAATTACTCTATAGCTCAACTCAATTCCATGTGTACTTTTAAAAGCCACACCTAAGAAAAAATAGTTACAGCAATAAAGAAGAGGGAAAAGGGTGAATGAAGATAATAGCTTCCAGCAAAAACAGCGTAATCACAAGTCCAGATCTTGCCCTAACTGAAATAAACTCCTCCTTCCTTCTCCTCAAGACAGCAATATGTAAAAAATTAGCAATACATTTAAACTGAATCAGAATCTTTTCATAAAATGAACCGATTCAAATACAGCCTCTTCTTCTTGCTCTTTACATGTAGCCTTGACCTCATCGGTTCAAGAGCTATGATTTTCTTACCCTCTGGGGTCACAAGAGTGTACCCGTGTTTCATGAGAGATTTACCCAGTGTTGTTGCTATCACTTATCTCTACCTGCATGTGCTCTATCTCAAATATTACTATTTATTCAACTCAGAACCAGACTTCTTGTAATGTAAACCAAAGATTAAAATCAAGCTTTACAGAGGTCTAACGTGAAGCCCAGGCACTTCCCATGTCCTGGTTTGTTGGCTGAAGCCACACCAGGATTTTGCAGAGAGAAAGCAACCAGCTGCAAGTACCATTTTGCAAGTACCCTTTTTAAAGGAAAAACAGTACTTGCCTTCACTCCTGTGACCTGATTAAATGCATTTATGTATATCCACTGGGAAAGGCCACCTCAAGTAACATGGAGACAACGTAAATGGCTTCACAAGTATGTTGTAATTTCTTAAATATGGGATCTAAAAAGGCAGCCAAATAGCTGCACTCATCAGCCTAGAGTATGTTTAATGTAGTCCCGAAGGCAGATTAGAAAAGCCAAGGCTCTATACAAAATGGCTGTTTTTTCAAAAAAGCTGTAATAGGAACTTATAGGCAGCTCACAAAGAAGTAGAAAAAACTCTGATATTTAAATAAAGCTAATTTGAGATACTCTGTACTCATTCAAAAGATGGGTAGCTTTCCTGGTTTACATTCTCTGATCAACTCCCAGTATAATATTAAATTTATCCATGAGAAGAGTACAGAGTACTCTGAGAACTTCTCAATGAAGAAAAATTCTTGCATTATGGCAAACAGGAATGACATTCCACCTGCAGAGCTCCATCTAGTACACGCACTTACCCCAGAGTCTGAAAATTAATAACTCATAGGCTTTATTTGTATAAAAATGAAGTGGAAATGTTATCACTTTGTTCACTACAGGTAAGCTTGTCTTAAATAAATGCTTATCCCAAAAAGCTATGACTGGAAACATATGAATTCAGAATAATGCCGTTGATAGCCTTATGGATGATGCCATGACTTTACTCTTTGCCAGGGGAAGAAGCATATTATGTATGTTGTTCCATGACACTATCCTATATTGTCTGTTTTGATTTAGGATGCTGGCAACACAGCTTAACTCTACACAAAGTGCTTTGATCAGAATAATGCTGACATTTCTTTTGTGTATCTTTAAACTATCTCACAACAATGGGAAAGGCTTGATCTCGTCATTCTTTTACTAGTTCTTAGTAATTGGCATGAAGAAGGGAAGTTGTATAAAGTACAGTTGCACTAAGACCATAACACTTTCTTTTTAGTATTTTTATTGCCCTATTCAAGGACTACTTTTGTTGTTCATAGTTTAAAAACAAAAAGGGGAGGATATGAATAACATGCATTCTTTCACTTATCCTTAAACTGCTATAGCTTTTTAACTTTTTTTTCCTCTCTGTTTCTCCTCTTTTCCTTTCCTCATGTACTGAATGACAACGGCTTCTTTAGTCCTTACGCACCTAGAATTTGTTTACATTGTTAGTAACTTAAAAAATGTGAAGGCTACAGCTTATGTACCAATGACACATAGGAGCTTCATTGGCAAAAACAAGCCAGAGAACTGAGAGAGCACCAGAAAAGTATGGATATCTGAGTAAAACAACACAGGTGAAAATTAAAACCACATCAGATTAAAAAAAAAGAACAGCCCCATTCAAATGTTGTCTTGCATAGTCACAGAATACTATGTAGCAACTCCTAAGATAACGAAGGATCTCGGCTGTCTTCCTCAAAATTCCTTTCCTAAAGGCAGCCCAATAACATTTTCAGTGTTTTAAGATGACAAGTACAGAAGGTGACTATCAAAGTAAATGATATTTTTAGTAGATAATGCAATGGCAGGTGATTAGTCCTGAAAGGCAGAGTGACAAAAGCACTGTTTTTTGGTGAAATTGGACATTTTATCTACTGCACAAAACATAGATTTTATCTAGTAGATATTTTCAAGTACTGCAGCAGTCAAGTAAGAGGCAAAAACTCACCCAGAAACCTGTTGAGCAATCTTATTAATGTGTACATGCCCAATGTGTGACAGCAGCTGTGTCTAACTCAAATTTCACCGCAGTCATAGTGTTTTGAAGAACTACGTGTATGTGCCTGTTGTTGAAAGTGTTGTTTCGCTGATGTACTGTACTGTCATAGCTTACCACACCTCCCTTCTCGACATAAGCAGAAAGTTGCAAAGGAATGAGTAGTAAGATCGTAGTAAGCTCTAAATGTAACTTCACAACTCTGAAGTAACTTCAAGAGGAGGCATATATGAAAGTTAAAAGACAAAAGGAAATGCCTAATTTGTTATCTCATGTATCAACTGCTAATTTTTTTCTTGACTAGAGAAACCTGAAGTTTGGCATCCAAACCTGAAGCTTCTATAGTAAGCTCCTGATTCACTTAGCAAGTGAACTATTTCAATGTTTTATTTTCTTTATCCTGTGACAGGAACAGCTGCTCAAGTGAAGTTTTGGGGCTTGGGATTATTTTCAAATAATGAATGAATCAATCTGAAGTTATCCCGATGAAAACAATAAGCAGCAAGTCCTAAAAATAGTTAATTCTGATAATTTAATATGCCATTTGTAGTCATCCAAACATCTTAATACTGTTATGTACAAAACCCACTGAAAATAAAAAAAAGAATTTAAATGTTATCTTTCAAATGTAAAAGTGCAATTAACACAGGCAATGTTTTTGTAAGAACATTGTATTTCTATTAAATTCACTGGCTATATAAGAGCCTAACAGGTATACGACCTACACTAAAGTGAACGAGGATTTTATTTTTTGTTAATTTTGAATAAGCCTGGTAGTTGATAAATAAACTTTTACTGCCACCATAATTATGGTACATACATCCAAAAATGCATAGCACAATTGTTTTCATAATTTTCAGTTTTACTGACTTTAACAAAGTAGAGCAACAGTAAGATCCATAAAGTTCAAAAAATAATTAACACCATAAAACCTTGTATCAAGTAAATGTGCACAAAACAGCCATCCTGAATGGCTTTCTCCAGAATTCTGATAGCTTTCCAAAGATGTCATTTACTCCCAATAAACATCCTTCCTTTACAGTACTGAATGGATTTTCTGGTACAAGATTAACATTTATGATCTTTCATGCATTACATATTCACAATTTGGAAAGAAACGGAAGGCCTTCATACATGTCAGCCTTTAATCTCATCCAGTCATGAAGTCTCTGCAAAGTTGTTTTTTCTTGTGTTAATATTTTTGCAGCTTTTCTCAGTTTTTCTTCATTTCGTTCTAAATAACGTATTCCGTCTGTCTGCAGCTGATTGAGTTTCTCTTTACGGCTTTCATCCAGAGGTATGTCTTCATTCATAAGAGGGTTAAATCTGAAGTAAGTATCTGGGGGTAGCAGCGCATCCAGCATGGTGTGAACTTCTGTATGGACAACAAATGAAGGAAAGTTACATTTACCTGAGACAGACAAATTGTCTTCCGCTCTCTGAACTCTGCTCTGGAGTAACACAGTAAGTGTAGATACGTGAAGTTTTGCTGAATAGATGCGTTTCCACCATTGCCTCATCAAAGCCCCTTTCTCATTAGAAGGTTTGCAAATGACCCTGTAGCTCTGCTTACTCTGGAAAACCTTCATCTTTTATTCTAAGACAACTTCACTGGTATGACAATTAAGAAGGTTTTGCAGCTCTTCAGGTTTTTAATTACACATACATTCCATTCCTTTGCAAATCAGAGTGCATTCTGAAGAGCACAAATGTAACTTACATCCTCCCAATTCAGGATATCCAGGATTTGTTACACTCGGTCCCAATAAAAGTAGGTATTATGAAACCGATAGCTACATATTCTTCTCTAATCTCAAGGACTGCAATAAAAAAGATGTAGGTTTAAAGCTTTCTTTTGTTTGTAACTAATTCATTTTTTACATATTACTACAGATTTTGGGTTTGAATTTAACTTTCATGTAATTTAAAATGTTCATGTTAAATTATAACAGTTCAGTTAACTAGTACAATAATAAACTATGTAATGTATTTGTAGGTTCCTCTCTTTTCCTTTTTTCCTCTTTTATAACCTATTTTCTCTCCTTTTAGATTTCTTTTCTATTTGTTGGCTCCCTTAAAATTCCATTTCCATTACTTCTTTCATCTTTCATTTCCATCTTCTTTGCATTCTTACCATGCTTCCCCATTCTTTTACTGTTATATAAAAATTTGAAAGTGAAAAACTATTATGGGTAAGACTACAGCAAAAGGTTCTTGTTAAGCTGAAATCTTCTCAACTTGGTCCCTTCTCTTGTAAATTCCTCAGCTATGTCTCATCACATCCAGTCTGTCTTGCCCTATTTAATAGTCTCCTCTTTGTCCTTCATAATATAACTTCCCATTTGCTCAAATCTACTCTCCCCTCTTTCCATTTCCTCTTCTTTGGTCTCCAGAATAAACTTTCCTCCTTTTCCCAATCCAATTTTTTGCCTGATTTTTCTGCTGCAATGAAGCTTTTTCTTCCATTGATAGAATGTCTCTCCTTTCCATGATTGTCTAAAAACCAAAGGTGGCCCAAAAATCTTTTTCTTACTAATGACAGTTGACAGAGATCATGCAGCAAGGGATCTAAACCATAAGAGTATTTCTTGATCCCTAGCTTTTTACAGTATCAGTTCCCTTTATAAGAGGAAAAAAAGCATTTGCCTATCAGTATTTCCTGTTTATAAAAACAAAACAGATGTAAACTGCTACTGGTAGAGTTCCAGTGTACTCCGATCCTAGGAACAGAGCTTATTTTGGAAAGCACGTGCTTGGCTCCTCCTGACAGCAATGGAAGTCATGAACGTTGGCAGATACAGTCTAGTCCTTGGAAAAGCACGTGTTAAGGACATATAGAAAAGAACTGAAGTACTTTTTCTAAAGCTGTTGAAAATCAACCAATGTTCTATATTAACTATTAAGCTTTTCTGTTTACGGAAGAAACAAACCAAATAAAAAAATTACAATTTTTCTATTGAAATGAATTCCCGAGTATGCCTTTATTCAGAAGCACAAGTAAAAACATATTGCTTTGTATAAATCCTGTTGGATTATCATTGTCATTCTGATTTTTAAGGTAGCTTTTATCTCTAGTGTACCTATGTCATCAACCTTATATTAACACTTGAGAACTCATGAGCTAAAAAAAGAGCTTAGCAACAACATAGTGAAGATGAAGACTCACGGAGATAAGGCAAAGAAACACATTCATGTTATCATCTCCAGGAAACCTGTAATAGTGGTATTAAAAAACACCAAATGTACCTAATGAGTTACAGATAGCTGTGTTTCAAGTAGTTTCAATGAGGCGGGCAGAGAGGAGAAGGGGAGAGACAAAAGGTTGTAGATTGCTCTCTGAATTGAAACTAATTCTAAGAAACAAAGAAACCTGAAAACAGAATACAAATGTATCTTAAGACACCAACCTTCTGTGTCAGTTGCACTGCTGATAACATTTGTGAGTTTGGCTTTCAAACTGGTGTAGGTGACATTCGTCTTTCCCTCGCTTTCGTATCGACCAGTGCCCAGCGATACTAGACACTGCAATGGAACATTTGGCCAAAGACACTTGCACTCATGAACTGCCAGCGCAGAAGGATTATTTAGAAGCAGGCCTCCATCCTGTAAATTAAAAATAAGTACAAATGTTATATGTTATGTATAAAAGAGGTAGGCTGAAACAGCAGCATTCACTGGAATACTTGAAGAAGTTAAGACTTCATCTTCTGAAGACCTTTTAGGTAAGACAGATAGGCATATTGACAACTTTTTAGACAATCAAAAAGTCTGTATCCTAAAATGTTTATTACTGGTATTACAAGGATATATTCTGTAACTAAATCCAAATCACTACCTGCAGATTCCAAAATAAATACATAAAAAACTCACAAGAGCTAAGTTTGGCCAAAGCTACTTTATAAGCACAATCATTACATAGGATGCTATAGCCTAGATTAAGAGTTGGAAAAACACAGAATCATTTAGGTTGGAAGAGACCTACTGTGCTCTTCTGGTCCAATCCCCCTGCTCAAGCAGGGTCACCTACAGCACATTGCCCAGGGCCATGGCCAGTTGGATTTTAGAGCATCTGCAGAAATAGAGACTCCAAAACCTCTCTGGGCAACCTGTTCCAGTGTTTGCCCACCCTCGCAGTAAAACCTTTTCTTGTGTTCAGATGGCATTTCATGTGTTTTAATATGTGCCATTGTCTTTTGTCCTGGCAGTAGGTACTGCTGAGAAGAGTACTGCTCCCTCATCTTCACTCCCTCCCATCCTTTATTTGTACACATTGGTAAGATCACCCCTAAGCCTCCTTTTCTCTAGGCTGAACAGTCCCAGCTCTCTCAGTCTTTCCTCGTATGACAGATGCTCCAGTCCATTCATCATCTTTGTGGACCCGCACTGGACTCGCTCCAGTATGCTCATGTCTCTCTTGTACTGGGGAACTGGACACAGTACTCCAGACATGACCTCAGCAGTGCAGAGAAAAAGGATCACCTCCCTTGACCTGCTGACAACACTCTTCCTAATGTAGTCAGGATGCTGTTGGCCTTTTTTGCCACAAGGGTGCATTGCTGGCTCATGTTCAGCTTGTTGTCCACCAAGACCCTGAGGTCCTTCTCTGCCAAACTGCTTTACAACCAGTCCCAGCATGGGTTGGTGCATGGCGTTATCCCTCCCCAGATGGATGACTCTGCCTTTCCCCTTGTTAAACTTAATGAGAATCCTCCAGCCTGTTGACATCCCTCTGAGTGGTAGCCCAACCATCTGGTGTACCAGCCATTCCTCCCAGGTTTGTACCATCTGTGAACTTCCTGCAGGTGCACTCTGTCCCATCATTTACGTCATTAATGAAGATGTTAAATAGCATTGGCTCCAGTGTTGACCACTGGGGTACACCTCAAGTGACTTGCTTCCAACTGGACTTTATGACACTGATCTCAACCCTCTAGGCCTAGTCATTCAGCTAGTTTGCAGTCCACCTCACTGTCTACTTATCTAATCCATACTTTATCAGCTTGTCTATGATGTTGTTATGGGAGATAGTGTCAAATGCCTTATTAAAGTTGAGATAAACAACATCCACTGCTTTCCACTTGTCCACCAAGCCAGTCACCTCATTGTAGAAGGCTACCAGGTTGGTCAATCATGAGTTCCCCTTTGTAAATCCATGCTGACTATTCTTGATCACATTCTTATCCTTCATGACTTTGGAAATCCTTTCCAGGAGGATTTCCTCCATCACCTCCTGAAGGATTGGGCTGAGTCCAACTAGCCTGTAGTTCCCCAGAGCTTTCTTCTTTCCCTTCCTGAAGACAGGAGTTGATATTTGCTCTCCCAATCACCATGATCATTTAAAGATGATCAAGAATCACCTTGCAATGGCATCGGCCAGCTCCATCAGCACTCATGCGTGCAACCCATCAGGCCCTATGAATTTATGTATCTCCAGTTTAACTGCTCCCTAACCTGGCTCTCCTCTACCAAGTGTAAGTCCTTCTTGCACTGGACTTTCCCTCTAGCTTCAGGGGCCTGGGATTCCTGAGAGCCATTTTTACTGGTAAAGACTGAGACAAAGGCAGCATTAAGCATCTCAGCCTTTTCTATGTCATTTGTCACCAGCTCACCTGCCCCATTCAGTAGCAGGTCCATGTTTTCCCTAGTCTTCCTTTTGCTGTTGATGTACTTGTAGAATCCTTTGTTGTTGCCCTTTACATTCCTCTCCAGATTCAACTGTAGGTCAGCTTTTGCTTTCCTAACTCCATCTCTGCAAGACTGGACAAGAGCTCTACACTCCTCCTGGGTCACCTGCCCCTGCTTGCGTACCTTTTGTATGCTTTCTTTTTATGCCTGAGTTCAGTTAGGACCTCCTTGCTCATCCACACCTGCCACCTTTGCTTGATTTCCTACTTTTTAGGATGGTCCTTTCTTGATCTTGGAGGAAGTGATCACTGAGTATCAGCCAGCTCTCCTGGACCCCTCCTCTCTTCAAGGTCATAGCCCGCAGGATTCTTCCAAGCAGATCTCTCAAGAGGATGAAGTCTGCTCTCATGAAGTCCAGGGCGTTAGTCCTGATTTTTCCCTGCTCCCTTCTCTTAGGATCTTGAACTCCATCATCTCATGGTCACTGTAGCCAAGACCTTCTTCAACTTTCATGTCCGTGACCAGTTCTTTATTCTTCATAACGCTCAGGTCCAGCAAAGCACCTCTCCTTATTGGCTCCTTCATTAACTCTGCCAGGAAGTTGTCATCAATGCACTCAAGAAATGTCCTAGGTTGCTTGAGCTCTCCTGTATTGTCCTTTCATCAGGTGTCAGGGTGATTCGAGTTCCCCCTGAGGACCAGGCCCTGGGAACATGAGGCTTCTTTAAGTTGTCTGAAGATCAGAATTCAGCCCAAGACTAACAGGAACAAAGGCTATTCTTATAATTCTGGAAGTGAGGGGAGACATCTTTTGCCAGCAACATGTCAAAAGTGTACCTGATTAGGCTGGGATAAAATACTTTAGGGCTAATAACAATCAGTATGACTGACAGTAAGTCTGAGAAGGATTCGGACAAGGAGATTTTGACCCAGCAAATCTCAAAAAATATGTTCAGTCCTTCTTGGAAGTAAAATGATCATCACTACAATTAAGAAATGGATTACTTTGGACTTTGAATTCAACGGGACATTCTATATTAGGAATGCCTTAAAAAAAAGCAGTTACAAAGGCAAAACTTAAGCTGAAAACATTATCAATACCAGAGACAAAGACCTCTATAGCCATTCAAAATCTACACAAAAAACCCCATGTAAAATAGTAAAGAAACAGAATATTGACTACAATAAGCATTATGCAAAAGCTCCCTATATCCTAAAGCTCCCTGAATTCCCTATATGCCATACCTGACCATCACATTACAAGAACAATAAAAAAAAGCAACTTTACTCAGGAATAGCTTAGAATAAAAAAATGTTTTGGACTTGATAAAAGGAGTTTCTGTAAAATGTTTAACTACAGCTGTGCTAGATAAATAAGTAAAAACAGGATTACTGAGCTGAGTATTTAGGGGATTTTGGTGTTTTTAATTAAGCTTTCATTTTAACCTACAAAAAGCTCTTTGAACTCCTGCTGGATACTGTCCGCTTTGCTCAAAACACTGCTAAAATGAATGGTCTCTTCAGTCCCCGTTATCCTTTGCTTATGTTTAAATTAGCTTCTACATAGAAAACTAAATACAAGGATGTTTTTGTCCTTGATATAGTTCCCTATGAATCTTAATCTAAAAACTTAATAGTTATTTTTGTGGTGCTTACTTTTTTCTTTAAATCCTAGATTAAAAATATGCTTACCAAATAATTTCCACTGATTTTGTCAATATAATTTAAATAAACATGATTGTTTCACCATTGGAAAAATAGTTTTATCAAAAGTTAGGAGGTATATAATACTAGAATACTGTAATTTTTTTGTAATATTGACAAATAAAAGATCAAAGAAAGGTACACTACACATACCAAATATGTATTGTGATGATACCAACAGCTTTGTGCAATGATTTCCATATTTAAACATTCTCCAATTTCGGTTTATTGAAATTTCAGTAAATATCCATTCCTAATAATTTTCAATTTAGACACCTTTTACATAACTTCTAGCATTTATATAGCTACATGTCATTTTTGGGAAGTTAGAAGTAGGACTCAATAAGGAAGGCAATTGATTATTTTCTTCCCCTCCAGATTATGGTTGATAATGACCACATACCGATCAATAGTCTGCTTCAAATCAGCTTACTCTATTAAACAAAGATGTTCATCACATTGCTCTTTTGCTTACAATGATCAACTACTGAAGCAGTTAAATCAGACTATTAAGGACTTACTGAAGGAAATACTGCAATAATTTATTTAAGTCTGCAGCTCCAGAAACCTCAGTGCTAATTACCTCAAAGGCTTAAATTCTTGTGGAAAAAATTTTCACAACCTTAAAATTAGTTGCAATGGTTTCACATGGATGTGAATTCTAAGAAAACTGCAAACAACAAAGAAGTTCCAGTTTAAGGTTATAAAAAATTAAGACTGGAATGTCTTCAAATCTCTCTCCATTTTTATTATTAGATATATTGCTATGGTACTGTCTGTGTGCACACAGAAAAAGGGAGACAATATGACCAGTATACTAGATAAACTACTAGATTATCAACATACACTTGGGCTAAGAGCAAAACCAGTAGGTCAAGTGAAGTGATTATCCCCTTTCATTCAGTACTCATGAGGTCAAACTGGGAATACCATGAACAGTTTTGGACACCCACTTACAAGGCACTGAAAAACTGAAATACATACAGTAAAGAACCATGAACATGATACAGAGGTTGAAGCACATAACACATGAGAAGAGATGTAGGGAACTGGGTTTGCTTAACTTGGAAAAAGAGAAAGCCAAGACAAGCAGGAATCCAATCACAGTCTTCCACTACCAAAAGGGGGAGAAGACACAGCCAGACTCTTTCAAAAAAGTGCAGTGTAAGAGCCAGAGAAACTGCGGAATCTCTATCCTTGGACATTTTCAAAACTTAGGTGGGCAAGGCCTTGAGCAACTTGACCTAACTTTGAGGTTTACCCTGCTTTGAACAGGAGGCTGGACCAAATGACCTCCTGAGGCCCTGTCCTGCTCTGATTTTCCTAAGGTTCTACTCCATTTAAAGAAACACTGTATGAATCATAGATGCATGTTATTTTAGCTATAAAATGAAAATACATTTTAAAAGCCATTCTTATTAGAAACTGAACTTTGTCAGTCCAGTCTAAGTCTTGTGGAAAACGCAAACATGCATTTTCCATACGCGACTCATACCTTGGAATCTGTAACTGAAAGGGTAACTTACAGGAACTCTTCAAATGACTAAATTACTGACCAACAGCCACAGAAATGTGCAATTGTCCCAAATTCTGAGTCAGGACTCAGTGTTGGGCAAACGGCCAGAGCAGACCCCTCATTCTCTCTGTTCTCCCGTTCTTAGATTGTCTGGCCTTCCCTACATTTCACCATCTCTTCTCATTAGCTAGTCCTCAATCCAACTGCAAACTCTTTTTCACTTCCCAAACATACATGAGTCACCCCTTTCCTTTTGCATTCTGCTGTGCTGCTATGGTCAGTGCACTGGCAAGTATGATACCTTCTTCATATTCTGAACTTTGTAAAACCACTCCACACTTGAGTCAACTTAATTTGCTGGCAGTACACTGAACACAAACTGCCATAGTAGGAATGTTAATGCAAGCAAGTGCTGAAAATGGGTTTATACCTCTGCTCACATCATGCAGGTAAACAGTAGGTAAGAAGGCTATTTTTTAGCATTTTTAATAAAAATAACAGAAGTAATAAATTAATCTTAAAATGGAGCTTAATACATATAAACCCAAGCTTGTTAGCGATAGCAGAGCAGTGATCTCAGGGACTGGGACATTACTTTCAGTCTTTTGCCAAAGGCTTTCCAAGTGGTAAACATTCAACTGTTATGTTTTGTTTAATATTTTATCAGTTAATTACCAAGTGAACTCAACGAAATGTTTTTTTAATACAGATTTTTCAAATAAATTCCCCACAGAACTGTAACCATATTTTTAGGGCTTGCTGGTTGTTAGTCAGAAGTCTAAAGCTGTAGCTAATATTTTCTATAAGCTTTCTGATAGTTGCAAAATAGACAGGGAAGGCTCCCTCATGATTTGACTACCAGATAAATATTTAAATTATTTAAAGCAGGAAAAATGCACCTTTTGTAGGCGTGTGCTCCAATGAAAACTCTCTAGTGAAGATACCCTGCTTTCCTAGTTCCAGGGATAAAGAAAGGTCCGGTTAAACGTTATGAAACAGATGGGGGCAAATTCTACAACCACAAGGAAAACACATCAGGAAGTCTCAACGAAAGCAAATGCTCCAGACCACTTGGGAGCCTGGTAGAACAGAATCTTCTGAAAATCTTGTCCCATTAAAAAAATTATGGTGAATGTGCATAAAGTCACCGCTCATATTCAAGTCAAAACTTCAAAAACAATTATTTAAAATTAAGATGTTAAAAAAAATATCAGTTTGAACCATACTTTACCACAGGCAGTTGTTTCTAACAAGTTCAGAATACTCTGTACATTCATTGCATTTCCTAATTTTGTCAGACTCAAGCTGTGCCTTGTAACTGTTCTGTGTAACATCCTGTGTGCTGCATAGTTTCACTAAAATGATGCTAAGCTTTGTGAAGAAAATAATTTAGCACTGGATGAGGGATATATAACTTCAGAAAGCCAAGTCTGATATTTGGAAGCTGAGTTTGTTGGCACCATAGTAACCATTTCACCTCACTGCCTATGCAGACATGCTTTGCATTTTAGTTCACTTTTACAGACTTGCTCTGTTGTTTACTTGCATTGTCTTTGTGAAAAAGCGGAGACAGAAATAGTACAAAGCTATCACCGGCCAGGACAAGACAGGCTAAGATTCTGAATGGACTTTTGAGAAGTATTTTCCAAATTCTACGTTTAAAGTCAACATAAAGATAATAAATATGCAGATGAAGGGTAGGGCTTATTGCTTCAAATGAGTTTGAAGAGTCGCTGCAGTATTACAAGGGGTTACTTCTTAGAAAAAGAAACTAAATTAAAGACATTTACTCTAGTTTCCACAAGTATGGGTATTCCACAATAATGGGTACGCCTTGCTGAATTGTTTTGTAAAACCAGCTCAATACGTTTACATAAGTAGCAGCAAATGTCCTCAGAGTAGAAGACAGGAATGAGAAACAGGAGAGTTATTTTACTGCTTGTGAGATCTACTCATACAGATCACTTCAAGATTCACATCGTGACTTTGTCCTCTCATTGCACTGGGCACCCAGGGCCATTATGAGAACGTTAGTATATTCACATATAAAGCTTTATGGCTTGCTCAGTCAAACATCACTGGGCTACCAAATCACAGCTTTTAATATATACTTTGTGACAAAGGAATCTATACATTCAGCTTTGTGCAATAAACTAACCCCTATAGTGTTCAGCACAAATATACGCTCCTTAATACAAAGGTTATATGATCACTCTGTTAAATATATACAAAAATGTTTGCAATAGTACATTAATTATGGCTCTGCTCTTGCGAATAATCAGTTAGTCTGGTCACAGCACTACTGAGGATGAAACTGTTGAAGACGAGCTCCCAGCAAGTACAGGAAATCTTTATGTCCCTGCACAATCTATTCTGACCCCACAAAATACATAATGTTTTATGAATATGAAACAGTACAGAAGTAGAATTGTTTCCTTTTTATCTTGGTGACAGCAATGTATGGCAGTGACAATTATTTCCAAGAAATCTCTAAAATTTACAGTGCACTAAAACAATTTGGTTTAGCTTCATTCTAATGGTAGGGCCTGATCCATTTTTCTTCATGAGATGAGTGAGAAAAGATTTTTTTAATAAATTAGATAATTTTCCACAAAGCATACAATGACCTACTGTTATCTCTTTCTAAATAAATTGGATTAAATATTTGCATAAAGATATACCCTTGTTTCATAATCATGCTAATAGGTATGCTATTGGGTCAACTATATACAATTTATGATGTATTCTGCACTATGCCAATTCCCAGAGGCCTTAATTGGTGACAGGTATTAATGCAATCCTGCTGTACACCAGATTTCTAACAATTTCAGAATCAACTGACTCCATTACTTAAGGAGAGGTAGAAATGTTCGTTTAAATTCCTGAAATAAATGTCTTGTGCTCATTACTTTGTAAGGATATAAAAACTACGATTTCTCTTCAGACATTAGAAAAACAAACACTCTAGAACTGTGACAAGTAACTACTCAAGTGTGCACTGAAAAAGTGATTCCCCTTGAACTGGCTAGTGGAACAACTCTTTAGAAAATGTTTGTACAGGAAATGAAAATTAAATGGATTTGTATTTATATTACTGAATGACACTAAAATTAAAGTTTCCATTACTGCTGTCTTTGACAGTTAAAAAAACAATCAGAAGGTACCTTTGCTAGACTTGTTTTTCTACTGCACCAGCTGCAAAAAGAGAACACTTTAAACTGAGATGACATTACATAAAGTAAAAAAAAAAAATAATCTAATACAGTTTGAAAGTTTACTGAAAAGCTTCCTTTTCAGTACAACTGTTCTCCCATACAGTATTTATCATTTTTTTCCTAAAAATTAGAATAAAAATAGAATAAAAAAATTAGAATAAAATAGAATAAGTAATACACTGTTTGTGTACACACAAATGTTATGCTAAATGCTCCTGAGAGCTATCAATACTATTGCTATTATAAGCTAAATATTTAATAATATATTTTACATTATTTTACCCTACATTACCCATGTTTCCTCTTGACATTTCTTTAGAATGAATGGTTGGCTGAGGTAGACTGCTCGGTGATTATCTTAAATTATTAACTCATCCCGGCTAGTCATTAATTCACAGAAAATGACCAGCTGCTCTGAAGACATTACTGAATTCGTATTTTTATGTCAGATATGGAAAATGTACTATTACACTGCACTGATAAAGATTTGCTAAATATCAGCAGACATCATGAAAGAAAGAATTATTTGACAATAAAATATATTGTCATTAAAAGCACAAGCTGCGCACTGCAGATTTAATTACGTGAGTTCTGCAGTGAACAACAGGACACATCACCAAAATAGTATTTTAACTGTGGTTGCCGACTGATGAATTGCCTATAATACTACGAGTGAGGATCATAGTGTGCAACCTAAGAGAAAAAGCTGGCCCTGTGGTTTAATCTATACTGGCTGCAAACACAGGCCCAAGCTAGGGTTCTCCATATGATGTTTGTGAAGCACAGGCAAGGTTCAAGAGTACACACAAAAAAAATATCCCTAAAAAACAAAGAAAACCAACCAAAAAAACCTTAAGGATCTCAATAAAATTCTTCTGGATTCAGATGACACTAAGGGGCTCAAGTCTAGAAGGTTTGTCCTTTCTGACAACATTTAACTTAAGCATATAAAAACTATTTGCTCCGGCGGGATGTATCAGACTAAGGAGAAAGCTCTAGCAGTTACGCAAAAGAATCATGTTGTTATAAAACCTCCACAAGTGAGCAAGACATCATAGATCCAGAGATATCCTAATCCCTGTGAAAGCCAACTATGTTAGATTTTCAAGTTTTCAAAATTCTTTAAATTTCATTTCTCAAGCTAACAATGTAAATATTCTTCACACTCAGTATATTTTTACATCAATAACCTGATTTTTATTAATATTACTTATTGATATTACTTTTGCTAACTAATTGGGCTATGCTTATAGCTGTCAGTTTACTGAGGAATAGTAAAATGACAGGAAATTCAAAATGCTTTGAGAAAAATACAGAAGAGTACGAAGACTAACAGTGACCCATATGGAATTCGGGTGACTTGTATTATTGGATATATTACTGATAAATGCTACTGAAAATTTGTTGGTCATTCATCTGTTTAAAACTGTACAATAATCAGAATGTTGTAAGCTAACTCTACAGACAACTTCTAAAACTAAATATATTAAACACTCTGCAAATTTATTTTTATCTTTCATATTATAATTTCAAAGTGAAATTGGATTTCCCATAAACCCCCTTTTTTATAAAACTATGTAAGCTATTTTAGTTTCTTAATACAACTTTATTCTTTATTTGTTGACTTAAACATTAGATTTCATTTCATTTCATTGCAACTAAAACAAAGCAAGTTCATAACTACAGGATTTGATGTTAAAATGGACAAAATTTAAGAAATAAAGTGAACTAATTATTGGAGATAACTGATGTGAAGTGTTCAGGATTTCGATATGAACTCCCTAGTATCTGTATCCACAGTGGGGGCAGGGTAAGGGGGAGAAGGAACTGAAGAAAAAAGTTCTGCACTTTCATGAATCCTCTAAATTCAGAAGTACATGCCCAGAATGCAAAATACAAGATGGGTTTATCAAAGGCAGATGAAAATTGAAACAGAAAATTTTAGATGAAGAAAATCTGGATTTATAAAATACCTTAGATACCAGACCACTGGAAGTGATAAAAGAGACTACAGTGGAGAAAGAACTGGCTGATCAGATGGGACAACAGTCTATATTGAATGGAAAACTCTGTGTCTGGGGCTGTTTTCAGAGTTACTCAACGGCTGGTTTGGGCTCATCCTTTTCATTATCGGCTCAAAAGCACGCAACTGCTAATGAAATCTGTTACTATAAAGTTAGAGGCTTTGCAAATACAAAGGCCTTACTGTAAATACAGAACGACTCTAAGGTCTAAGGAAACCCAAAGGAGAAGACATATAGCCAAGCAAAGCGTTCATAAACACAAAGCTATGCTCTTCAGAACTAAGTTGGAAACCGACCAACCATAACAAGGATCTGAGTAGAGCACTATCACAGAATGATTTGCCCACCTATATATGAAGTAGCTGTTGAAAAGGCAACTGTAATTCTAAGTTGTACCTTCCTCTGAAATAGGAAATACATGACACAGTGAAGACATCATCTAGAATACAGTGTTCCAGCCTGATCAAATTAACTCCTCTGAATTTTGCTTATAATTTAGAAATGCTAATTTTGAATTTGGAATATCATTCAACTTTGCACAGTGTGTCTTGGGTCATGCCAAAACACACTGAACAGTCCAGTTTCAAGAAAGATTACTCGAACTGCAGCAGGTGCAATGAAGGACCATTAGGATGATTAAGAGAACACAGAGCCTATTTTGCAAGATTGAGACAGACTGGCATTATTTAGACCAACAAAATAAAAAAGGCTTTAAGTGCTTTCTGTATACTTATCTGAAGGGTAAATACTACAAGAAGATAAGAGAACATTACTGGCACAAGGCCAATTTGTATCCATTAGCTACCAATAGACTTAAGAGTGAAAATCAGAAGTTTTCTAGCCATGAGAAAAATGAAGACATATCTTCTTGAAATAACCTTTTCCAAGGGTAGCAGCAGCCAAGACAGCTTTACATTTTTATGAACTACCGTCTATGATGCAGTTGGCAACCATGACAGAGGACTGAATTTGACCTGGGGGAAACTGTTTTGTTCTGTACTCCCTTATTGTTTTTTCCTAAGGAAATGCCAGCTGAAATAATTCTAAGTTCTGCAGCCAAAAATCTAAAATATATCCACTACTAAAAAACAGCAGTGTAAATATACCCCCAGTAAAAGAAACACTGCAAGGTAAAGAATCTTTGAAGAGATTGCCAACTGATTTGGGATTTGCAAAATCAACACTATAGATTAATCCTTGCATTGGAAGAGAAGCTCAGCACAAGAAATAGGGCTTAGACACTGTGTCCTATTCGACTAATGGGAATGCGCTGGGTCTTGGACTAACTGCCTTTATGCACATTTTCCATCCATGGTGAAAACTATTCCTACCACAGTACTAAGACCTGTATCCATGAAAGAAGAGGGCAGTTTCCTAAACTACAATACAGAAGGCAAATTAGAGGCTGGATAGTAGCTGACAAAGCACAAAGTAATAGCTCGCATTAAGCACCAGGCCACTATACATCATAAACAAGCTTTCCTTAAGGGAAGAGGTAACAGTATATCAATAGTCCCACAACATTCTTAGGCTTTTATTTGCAATGAATATCACAAGGCTATTTCGTACGGAAATATGGCCCCATTCTAGTCAGTATCAGACAGATATGCAACCTGGGAAAACAAAAATTACAATCTATCAAGAATTAACAGTGAATTGTTCTTTTTGATGTAAGAAATGGAGGCTGGTAACATAAGAACTTGAGAGCAGCAACCTAGATTGTCTGTACAGACATTGAATTGACTGAGTTCTTAATTTTTCACTATACCGGCCTCCTCTGATTTTACAAGATTTGTTTTATAGCAAATATTAGCTGGTAAACAGTGTGGCTAAAGATATATGGACTCAGAAGTCAAAGCAAAAAACCAGTTAAATGTAACACAGCCCATTTGCGAGTGAGATTTTTTTTTTTTAAATAAGCACTGTGAAAATTACATTAGCAAAGCATCACTGAATCACTGGAGATAAAAATAATGCATCCAAGTTAAATGCCAAAATATACTCTCAATTTAATTTCACCAAACAAATCTTCCAATAACACCTCACTTAGCAAGTCCCTGCAATCTTGCAAGCAGTCTGCTCTGCAAAATACTACTGGTGCAGTAACCACAGCAATTTCACAAACCGGTAAACTGCATGATGCACATCCACCTTAAGAGCTGCTAATCAAACCTCCAGAATCCGTAAGAGAAAAAGAAATGCACGTATTCGTGGAGCTGACACATTCCAATAAACTCCCTCTTCCTTAAACAGTAGGCGACATTTGCCTCCAAGGCTGTAGGAAAATGTGTATGGCAACAAGTAGACAGAGAAACAAAGAAATATTTGTTTCTATCATTGTGAGAACAAGATACACCTATTAAACCGCGGTCTGTATAAGCTCTGGTGCATACTGATCACCGTGGCATATCCTAAGAATGAAAAGAACTTCAATGTGACCTATATTCTATGTCTTCTTAGAGCCTGGGAAGCACCCTTGAATCTAATTTTAAAAGCTACCGTGTAAAACCAATTAGGGTAGGATCCACTAAGCGAATCACTTTTGAAGGCCTCTCCTGTAACAAGCTATGAAGATGAAATGGCTTTACAGATTTACTGCCTAATAAAAGGAAGGGAAAAGTTTGGGAAAAAAAAAAGAACCTGCGTATTATCTTTTTTTAATGAAGGTGAGACTTGAAAACTTAGTTACATCATATTATTGTACCATACATATTTTTTATTTCTAGGTTGTATTCTCACCACACATCCTGTTACACCTGCATTATTAAAACTCCACTAACAGACTGACTGCCAATTTAACCGCATTAGTATCTGATCTTGCTCAAAGCAAATACGATTATTTGAACACCAGCATTTTAATAAGTGGAATTGTAATACAGCAATGAAATCATGGGAAGCTATCAAGAAAATGTGATCAAGTTCTTTGTGTTAAACAGATCATGTTTTACTTTGAGAAAAATCTGTGGCTTTGTTAAACTCACAACCACCACACACACAACCCCTGCTGCCCTTTTAATTAATCCTGTGGGACAAATTTAGTTTTTACTGTAAAACCTAGTAAATGAAGTGTGCATAATGATTTTGTTAAATCTTAAATTGCTCTTTTAATTAATTGGCAATTTCCTCAGCATACTGTACTGTCTACTGAAGTGACATTGACTACTCCTAATGTTTTTCACACTACAGGAAAAAAAAAAAGAGGAAGATATATAAGAAACAACAGCCCTCCGTGTAAAGTAGGAAAAAAAAAAAAAAATCATTGGTTGTAACAGGACTGGGGAGAGGCTAAGAGATCCTCAGTGCTTCATAAATAGATTTTAGTATAAAAAAGCTGACATATGTGGCAATACAGCTTCTATATTGTAATATCATGACTTGTTCTCTCTTGACTTGCATGGTTCCTGGAGAAGCATGTTACAGGGATTAAATCCCTTTGAATGTTAATGTGTTCCTCTTTTGAACCACAAAGAATATTAATCCTCCTCCCCTCATCTACCAACAGCTGCACTGTTTTTTCCTACTTGACAGAGTGGAACCAGATAGCACGGCATGATTGACCTGATTGTAAATATTGCGATTTGTTTTTGAACTGCTTACTTTTTGTGGAAATTTAACAAACCTGGCATCAGCTTATCTGCAGCACAGATAAGAATAAGCATTCAGGCACCTAGAAATCTCTTCCTAAACGATTACATCAGAAGAATTGTAAAAATAATTTATTACCTTATTAATAAATGAACACACCTTACAATCCCCTCGAACATTTACAGTAACTAGTACAGGAAGTCAGACTGGAATGTTCCCAGAGAAAGGGCATGCATGTGTGTACACAAATACACATGCATATATAAGTGTATATATATTTATAATGGAAAAGTGAGGTAAAGTGAACAGCTACAGTTCAGTTCAGGCATGATTCCAGCATATACATCTAGAGTCATACATAAAATCTTTACGAATTAATCTCAACCCTACACATAACTCTCATTCAACTACTTCATACAGTTCACAAAAGGACTCCAATTTCAACACAAGCTAGATAACATAAGACGAGAATATGCAGGCTGACCATAAAAAGTACTCCACTAAATTTCCATTATCAAAATAAATATTTCCATGCATTTGAAGAGTCCCAAGTCAGATCAACTGCCAGAGTGCTCTTCATTCAGATTTAAATGTGTAACTGACTGATAAGCCAATACAAAACCCGATCTCCATACAGGATCCTTTAGAGTCCTAAACTTCAGCCAGGAAACAAATCCCATTATATTTACTATTCTGAATTTTCATCGACATTTTACAATCATTTTCACATTTTGGCCATCTCTATTCTTTGAATTATTTAGAAACATCGACACTGCAGAAGCAGATTTAAGTTATTAAGAAACTAGCATAGTTTATGTTCAGAGGAGATTATGTTGACTAACTAATGTTTCCAATCCATTAAAAAATTCCTCAAAAGACCATCATCTTTCTGACACTGTAATACAATATTGAAGCCTTTGGCATAAATTATTATTTACAACTAATGTGTACTGTGCTGATGCACTTTACAAAAATCATGGTACCATTGAGAATGTTTAACAATGTCATGCTTCATTTATTTCTGCAGATCAAAAGCAGCTCAACCTGTTAGATAGTGGATAGGCTTAAAGTGGTAAGACAGAAAAGAGCAAGTATTTCCACATGAACTACAAATGTCAGTATCATACATGACCTGGCTGATGAACTTAACATGACAATTACAGTGCACTCTTAGAATAAAGATGCTTAACAAAAATCTACGATCTTGTATTTACGATATGAGCTATAATTAAGGACTAAAAGTTATTAACATACTTTAAAAATAATCACAAAGCTATTTTAAACAGGAATGACTGCATTTAGGATTCTATTTATTTAAAAACATATTTCTGCATACGTATTCTTTTCAATTCATCATGGATACTTTAATAGAGATGAAACTCTTGATTACCTTGCATTTTCCACTGAGGTACCATTAAACCTAAGAATGTAAGGGTAACAGTCTGCTACATACATAAAGGCTCTTACCCCAGGGTTAAAACAAGATAATTCAAGGTATCTTGAGTTTGCAGTGGTGGATTTATAATCTGAGATAGAAATCTGCATGAAGACAGTTATGCAGCATTTGCCATGAAGCACCTTGCTAGCTGGTGGTCCATAAAAAAAACAAGCACATCACACAGAAAATAAATAATTATGGAAATAGAGATGTGTAAAAGTATAATCTGGAGAAAGAAAAGCATGAAGGACATGAAAGATGACACCCCTAAAAGAACTCAAAGTGTTTAAATATCATGCCTGGGCAGAAGAGAGATTTTCAGATTATATGAAAGTTTAAGACAGAAAATTTAGCATCTAGTTGTACTACAGTAAACAGTTTCAGTACTGAAAATATATTTAGTTCTTTATGGCTTACAAAGGTGAACCACATTGTAAGCCATTGCTTTCTAGTAATTAAAATACATCAAATAGAAAAGAATGGTGTTGATGAAACAGTGTTGGTAAGATCTTATGGAAGGGCTTTGCCTAAATAGTCTGGAACAAGGAAAAATAAACTAGACTTCATTCTAGCTCCATATGTCTGAGAAGACTGGATCTAATCTCTATTAACACTAACCATACATTCTCTGGTCTGGTAAATTGATTTTAAAAGTGAATACAGATGAAACAAATATCCACCTTACTGCATTTCACATATGTCTGGCAATTCAGAAATGAAGTTACGACAAGTAACTGTCTAAGCACTACACAGAAGTTAAAAATCATGCTGTTTATGTAGCTATTCTTCATACAGAAGCACAGACAGACTTTGATGTACTCTCAATTCAAGGAAAGAGGGGGTGGAAAGGTGAGAAGAGGAAGAAAAGTGCTTCACATAGCTTAACACTGACCCATTCAAGCAGTTAAGGAGCAGCTTGGAACAGCTCCAAAGGCTAAAGCAGCTCCCTTTCCAGTTTTGCTTGGCCAGATGGAAGACGACCACGTTTCAGGATTTCAAGCAGTGCTTAGGCTTGCAATATCTGTTCTGTCACTCCATTTTTAGCTTCAAAAAAACACCCAAGCTTATTTGCTTATTTCAGGTAGTATGTGATTAAAATGTCTTATCTTGGGGATAAGAACATGTACCATACTGGGGAGGCTGAGCGTTGGAGGGGGAAGGGAGGGAAAAAAAGACACTAAACAAAAAGGGGAAACAGAATAAAATGGAAGAACTCTCAGAATGTGGCTGATGTAGTAGCACCATCCTTCCCTCCATGGGAACCCCTCCCCTTTACCCCTCAACTTATGCAGACCTTTTATATAGCTGAACATAATTATACCATCTCCTTACAAATGTTAATTCAAAACATGGAAGTATGCTGTTTTTTTCCAGATTAAATTCTAGCTGTTTCTCTGTATCAATGCTTCTGTTTATTATCTCTTAACCTAATAATTTTTTCACTATTTCATCTTATACTCCTTATTGATCTGTCAGTCTTTAAACTTCAATATTACTTATGCACATTACAATGCTAATGAGATTACACAGCCTTTTAAAGGACACCACGAGAAATTCTGTATGTGATCCAGGTACACCTTATTACTCAAAATAGTATTGCTTTCTAGTAGTAAGGCTAACGCCACTGTATGAATTAATATGATAGCAATGTAATAGATGCTTTCTGTAAATTTAAATGATAGAATCCTATGCTGTCTTTGTTAAAGGTCTCTGGTTCAGTCACCCTTTGCAGTCCTTTCTGCCACAGATCTGCAACAGATCTTAAAAATAAATACTAATAGTTTTAAATTAATATGTACTGTAGAAAGGATTCTTTTAAAACTCAGATAAGTGCAGAACAATAAAGGGGCACTGGAGAGCAAGAACACACTGGATAAAAAACTACTAAAGAAATTAATTTGCCTTGCTCTTTGCTAACCAGGGTCACCAACAGAAGCTATAATACAATAAAATAGCATACACTGTTGATAGGAGACACTGCTTTATCCTGAAGGGAATTTCTTTTGCAGTTGTCCTCTGAGTTTAATCTTACTGCTGTGGAATCTCTTATTCTTTTTACAAGCTCAGAACCAGTGTAGAGCTTAATAAGCTATCAACGGAAAGAATTAGAAGTAGAATATAAACTGAAATTAGGCACTAATACAAGGAACACTGAAATGCATAACTTGATTTTTTTTTTTTTTCACACTTTACGGTATTGTTAGATTTTAAGTCATACCATCTGTTTAGTGAAATAATGCTCAATGAAATGCCAGCTGTAAGCAGGAAGTCAGAGGCAATTTACAACTCAGATAAGGTTTCCTTCCAGGCAAAGAAGAAAGGAACAGCAGAAGAGCTTAAGTTTGTATTGAGAAGACTAAGATTTTTAAGCTTATACCCTTTCTAGTTCTATAAGAGCTACACAAGCTAAAAATTTCCTTTCTTACTCCTATCCATCCTAGATTTCCTTTCTGCTACCAACTTACTTGCTTAGTTCTGATTCAGAAATTCAGACAGCTTTTTTCTCAGGTATCATACTGGAAAATACTTACTAAAAGAGAAGATTTCAACTTACCTGATGAAGATCGTTGCCCAAAACATATTCCTGAAAGTAACCCGGTGCAGCAGATGATGCTCTAATGGCCTGCCACAGCTTATACTGACAGCCTCCAATATAATGAGACTTAACACCAGGGAAGTGATTGTAGTTTCTAAAAACAAATGCTTTCAGTGGTGTTCCTCTGTTTACAATGGTGCTTACTGCAGCTACCTAGTGAGTTAGGAAGAGCAAAAATAGTTATCTATGATGATGATGATGATGATAATAATGACAACTTCCTATAATATGAAATTCAATTTATACCCTAAATACACTTCTGGAATCCTACGTGGTTCATTATATATTTACTTTTGTATAATGCCTGTCTGAATTTTAAAAAGTGAAAGTAAAAAAAAAACCTAACCCCTCTCCAAACCAAATTCCCTAAAGAAAATGCTATTTTTAATCTGAAATTAATTGTTTCCAGTGGCTATTCCATTTCTACCAATATCTATCTACTGATATTTAAACAAAAAGCTGGTGCCATCTATGTGATTTTAAAATATTTTGCCTTTATCAATAATAGTTCGTTCACAGTTCGTTCTCAGAAGTCTGTCACCAGCAATGCAACAATGCCATTAAATACAAATGTTAGAAAGGTCAACCAAATTCTTTCTCCAAGAAAATGATTACTTAATACTGCAATCTGAGTTAAAGGATTGCAGGAACAATCTCTCCCAAAGAAAAACAAAAGAATCAAACATAAATCTTTCAAGGCATTTTGCAAGGACCCTGAAATTTCATCAACAGAAAGTCACATATGTAAATCTAAGTGAAAAGCCAAAATGGTATTTCCATAAAACAAAACTTATGACTGCAAAAAAAAAAAAAAAAAAAAAANCATCTTACTGATATAATCACTCAAGGTGAGAGTACCTATACTTATGGGTGAGTCTTAGAATGTGCAAGAACTTTTAGTGATGATGCACCCAGCCTGGCTGGCCCTGTTCAGAACAATAGTCTAGCAGACAAGTGGGTGTTCAATTCCATTTTGTTTACTATTTTACAGAGTAGAATGTTTTTGGGAAACGTTACTCAACAGCTCTAAAAGCTGACGCTGTGATATTACTGTATGCATTGCCATTCTTCAGCTACATAAGTTAAATAATTTAATTCACAGTAAGTTCATCCTTATAAAAACGAAAACAAGGAAAGTATAACTTCCATATGACAATGCAGAAGAAAAACACATGCACGATTCGTACTCCATCATTTCATGGAGGAAAAGTTTCCTGTTTTTGTCAAAAGGAAGGTTTGGTTCTAAGCACTACCAGAAGCAATAAGAAAAAAAAGCTTTGGAAAATTTAACAGAAAGCTTATCAAACTGATGCTTGAGTTTATTCTTGGTAATACCCATATACACTTGCACTTCATGAAGCAGTTTAAGTTGTAAAGTGCTGAGCACCTTCTGGAAAAATCCATCCGCCATGAATTTAACAGCAGCAGAGCACACAACTGCTGTTTTATTTTGATTTTGCTGTGCCTTGTAACGAGTGCCACCACTGCCAGCACTACAAAGCAATTACTGGGAATAGTTAGTTTCAACTCTATTTATATTCGCATTTTATTACTGAAGAACATGGAAGGAAGCCAAAGATCCCAGTTCAAAGATAACTTTCAAGTCAACGTAGGGCAGCTTCTCTCTCAGAAAGCAACATACCACTCCAGCCTTTTCATGTCCTTGTTTTAGCCATGGACTAGGAATGCAGTCAGTCAAGCACATGTTTCTATGTTTAGAAAAATGTGAATATCTTCCATTTAACAGTAAAGCATTGAATATAGTGCTATGACACCAAAACACCTGTTAATTACAGATTGTTCTGAAATATGTGCTATTATATTTCTCTTCTTTCTTCACACCCTATCCTTCACCAAAAATAAAATACCCTTGCTTTCTCATCTTTCACTCTCGTGCTGCTGCTCTATATAACACCCCTCCAATTAATTGATGCCTTTTAGATCATATAGGAAGAGTAGAGATCTCGAGGCCAGTCAATGTGACTGGAGAAAACTTGACAATCCAGATAAACTATAGAGAAACCCTGTTCTCTCACCACACAATAACAGAGAACACAGCTGACATGCAGCATCTCCAGATGCTAGAATTCTCCTATATGAAAAAAGAAACTTTGCACAACTTGAAGAAGCTGACCTAGTATTTCTCTGCTTATAAGCCTTTTAACATCTCTGAAACACATTCTAACTTAGAGCATTAAATAAAAATATGAGAAATTGCTGCAGAAATTTAAGAAGCTAATGAACTGTTATCCTTTAGAAGCATGGGTTATCTCATATGGAAGCTTGGAGAGCGTATCAATGCTCATGCTGTTTACCCAATATTCTTCTAGGGATAGTACCCTTACTCAGAACTCTTAAAAGTACTTGTGAATACATAATTAGTATTTACCTTAGAAAACTGTACTTACCTTTGGACATTTGGAATTTCTTGCAGTTTCAATCATAAGATTTGAGCCCATTTTTTCTCTACAAATAAGTGTAAAAAATTGAAAATGCTCCATCAGTTTAGCACGAACAAAAGACATACATTTTTATCATCCTCACTTCTGAGAACTTTGCATTTAAAACAAACAATGCTTGGATTTCACTTTAATGATTGGATTTCTATGATTGACTTCAATGACCTTCAATTTCAAACTTTTTAGGCTGTTGGAAATAAGTCTGAAAAGTGATTGAGGTCTTGATTCAGTTACTCACTTCACAACATACTTAACCATAAATCATCAGGATTACTCAACTACTTTGCTACATTTAAGAATTAAAAAAATCAACATCTTCATTAAATGGTTTTATAGTAATTAAAATTACTCACATGAATTGTTATGAAAACAAAAGCAAAGAAAGAGAGACAACATTCTACATGATTTAGAAGAAAGTTAAAACATCTACATGTAATCATCCATAACAGTAATTCAATATGCATTTAACATCCATTTTTCAGGTGGAATTTTTTCATATGCATACATTTTTATAAATCTGACAGTGAAATCACATGAATGGTCAGCATTGTTATTTATCATCACATCAGCATTAGGGTCAGTATTCTAATTGCTAACGAGAAGGTAGCCCTCCTGCATATAGTGTATCAGCATACTAGCCAGCAATATCGTATCAGCACCCATTTCAACTTTGATTTGCTTACAGCAAAGGTACAAAACTCTACAGAGTGGGTGCTCATCCATAATGATTCCGAACAGGCTTTCATTTAAATCAGTAAGTTTTCTCCCTCCCCACAGCCCACACAAACACAGGTAGTGCATCTACCTTATTCTGCAAAGATGGTTTTCAGTATTGCCACACTTTTTAAGTAAAGTGATTCCATGTGTTGTTAAGAGATCATCCACCTATAGCTTGCAGTACTGTGGCAGTAGGTAGTAGTGCTTCCACTGTTAAAAACAACACCTTTATCAATCTAGTCCTCAATGTAGACAGTAAACTGTATTTGGAGGTAGGACAATTTACTGTTCCGCTATTGGATATCTGTGCTTGAAGGATGGCTGTGTATGCGTCTTTGAGAGGGAGGAAGGAAGGGGGACAGCTTCTAGTCCTATGATCGAAGACTGCTGCTGACGCAATTCGTATATCAATAGCACTGGTTTATATTATTTTTTCCAACAAATGCATTATCTCCAGTTTCACAGTCATCAACTGGAAGGGGAAGAGTGCCATCTACACTCACTAATTGATTACAGGAGAGGAAGACACACAAAACCATAAAGTAGGAATATTCAGAAATAAAAGATGAGATTGACAGAGGTGAGATATGAAAGACATCTACTGATTTGCATCACTTTCACCTACTTCTTCCTAAGTATCTGTAGTAGATATTTTTTCCCAAACCCTGAATGCAAAGATTAAAAAACTGCATATGCAATATCCACTGCTTAATAATAGGAATGGTCAAACTAAGTAATTATTTTCTCACATCTTGTTTCTTATGAAGGCCAGAAACTGATGCTTCAAAGTAGGTACAAGAAAACCCTTGAACTACTATGCAAGTTTAAACTTTAAGGTCAAAAGATAAATCCAAATTTATTTTAGTTTTGTTGCTAGCATTAATACTGTAACTGTGTATTATATAAATGTCTTTGTCAAGCCTCACTGATCAATTGTTTTCTTTACCCAAGCCACAACACAATTAATTCCAGTTTATTCACATACTGTGTTAAAAGAGAAAGTCTCCTAATTTTAATTTTTCTGAACAGTCCCTTGTTCTTGAAGAAGATATGAGAATGGTAATCCTCAAAATATCTTACTATCTCAAATTACTGCTTTAACTTGTTTGCTTTTTTTTAATGATAAAGAGTCCCAATTCCTTTGTGTGATTTGTCTTTAGATCACTGGCTACTTTTTACCAATCTTCCAACTGAAACATTCTCTAAAATGGAGTAACTAGGACTGTAAATAGTATTGAAACTATATTATGGATTAATATAACAGCATTATAATATTTTCTGTATTTTCAATCCCAGCCCTCACACACTGAATCATCTTCTTTGATCACAAGCATACAGATGTTTCATTAAACTGTCCATGACAACACCCAAATCACTTTTGATATTAGGTTAAATCCTGTATTTTACGTTTTTCCACTCATGGGTTATTACTTTACACATAATTTCATTTGCCATCCTATTTTTTCCATTTATCTGCTTTGTTAGTGTCTGTCTGTGACCCATGTCCCCTAGACATGACCTACCTAAACAAGTCTCCTTTGCAAATGTTGTTCTTCCACTGCTTCAGGTCACTAATATTGCAACACTTATTTCAATAATGCTATGAAGAACATATTGCCAAACATATGCTTACAGAAACATTCTAATGGGTTACAGCCAGGGTACAAATAGTCTGGAGAAAGAACATTCAATTTGAAAGGCAAAACTGTAACTTTTACTCCCTTCTAACAACAAAAAAAGTACCAGGAAACTATGACTATTTACCAAACGTAGAGGAGGGACTTTTATTCCATGTTCCATAAAGATACAGAACATCTCACTGATAATGCTGCAAAATCTGTTAAATATGTCTGAAGTGAGTAACTGGTACAGAATGTGTTGCCTGTCTAGTCACTGGAGAGCAGTCTCAATTTATACTTCAATTTATGCAACAAATACTGGTTTGAAGAATTATTACTTGCAATACTTAACACATGCATTACCCATTTTCCTACCAACAGAGAACGTGTAACTTTTACCCTACCCTCTATACAATGCTTGATTGCTTCTCGAGATTACAAATTCCCAGTACGGGATTTTAGTTAGTTTGTGAAAACCTCTAGCTGCTCACCAAATTTCTCCAGTAGTTTCTCAGGACAGTATAAAATAAGAAAATTGTATATACAAACAACAGTCAAAAGAAAACAGAAAACTTGGAACTATAAGTCAGGTTCTTCTTACAAATGCAATTCAATATATCATTACATACATTGATGCATGGCAAGTATAATTTTCTGCACAAAATAATAAAAGTAATTGATTAAAACTAGTCCTCAAACTGCAATTCAAGGAATACATAAGAAGGGTTAAAATAAACATATATGTAAGGCATAAAATCAATTCCCTAGAGCACTCAGAATAAAAACTTAGTTAAACAAAATCAGTTGTCATTTTCTGAAATGGAATTTATAATATGCCTCTTGAATACATGCAACATTAGCCTAATGCAACATTAGCTTAATTATTTTCATCAAGAATACTTTCTGACAGACAATAATACCATCAATATTGTGGTAGGGCTAAATGTATATTGCATGCCTGTATACAGTAAATGGATACTCTCTATTTCAAGCAAGGCTGACAAGTCTACTACCATTTAATCAACAAAAAGCCACCCAGAACAGGTCAGACTTTTAAATATAAAAAAAACCCCACAACCCATGAAGCACTTTTCCCATGCAATGACCAAAAGTTAGACCTGACCTTCTTATTGCCATAAAGAGATACTATATAACCTTTCAATTCTCTTCTTAGCTCTAGGCTTCCACACCACAAGGAAGCCTGCAGGAATCCCTGCTGTTTCAATAAAATGCTGTGTCTGCATAGTGTCTCCCTTCAACATTGCAGAATTAGGTCAACAAAGAGTCATTTGTTGATCAGTAAATTTAATTTTTAATTTAATCTATGGATAATATAATAATTGCCTGGCTTCTGTCCGTTGTACAAGATGAGAGTGCATACCTCCCTCATGTTACATGTAGCTGCAAAGAGTAATAGCATTTTAATTAACGGCATGTAAAATACTTTTACATGAGATAATTTTGATTTTCACAAGACTTCTTTTAGTTGGCCAGGAAAGGAAGGGGGAAGGCAGAGAAAAATCTGTTTTCTAAAAAAAGAGGAACTCCAGATATCTGAGAAGAAAACCTCGTGATATTCTTTTGGTAAACACACTTATTCCTAAAAATATGCAAGAGCACACAGAAGAAGTGCTTGGAAGCCTCTCTCTCCACTTCAGCAAAGAAGTAAGATGCTTAAAACTCAGGCAGCACAGGTATTCCCACAATAATGTCCAGAAAAAATTCCTTAAAAAAATCCCATAAAACACATTACTCATGTTCCCAAAGGAATTTGTTATTACTTATCCAAAGCAGCTTTTTTACATTTGGTCTCAGAGAAGGCTGTTTCAGTTCTTTAGTAGCAGTGCCAGCTTACACTGTTTGGGAAACTATGACATTAGTTTGCTAAAAATTATAAACAATGGAACTACCAATACAAATACAGATGAATAAAACTAAGTAATAAAACTTGTAATAAATGTTAATCATTTCTTCCAGTGACTTTTCCTGAATAGCCATTAATGCTTTTGTACACATATCTACAAACAAACATCATTTCACTGGCAACTCTGACAGAGCAGATATTTTTTAATTGCAATCTTTACGGCCCATTTCCCTTTTCAAAGAAAGGGGCAATGGGCAAAACCCCTCAATATAGCAGCTAAGATTAAAAATTCCTTCTACAGCAGATTATTTCATTTCTCACTATGTTGCCTATAAGAAAAAAAGGCACAGCAGGTGGCTAGAAAAATTTGTATCAGATCTATAATGAGTCAGATCAAGCAGAGCTGGCAAGCATACAGGAATATAATCAGAAATTGGTGCACTAAAGCTTATTTTACTCCCCAGAAACAGAAATCATTACATTAAAGGCTTTCAATGTTTTGGTAAATACGAAAACAGCTATTTCGAAAGAATGCGAGTATATCCTAATCCTTTCTACTTGTTTTAAGAATATGCTTACCAGTGAAACAGTAACAAAACTGCAGGCTCTCAGACATTATACTAATTACTTTTCACCTGATCATTTTTTACTTACTTGAGCATTTTTTCCCAGATGTCACTGTCATAAAAGGCGTGGCTCCAACCCATTTTGACTGTTCCAACAATCACATTCTGCTTAAAAACATCTGATCCTAACTTGCGATACAGTTCTTCACAATCATCCAGAGGGATATGGAACAACCCCAACATAAAAGCTAATATAGCCCCTGAAAAAGAAATATTTTGAAATGTAAAATATAGCCTGGAGTAAGATTATATATTATATACATCAATTAATGTAGTTCATAGGTTAGCAGAACATCTATCACGAAAAGGGAAGACCAATTGACATTTCTATTACTAAATTCCTGTTCAAAGATCACAAAGTATGTTTTAAAGGACATATACAAGACAGAAATAGTCTACTTTCAAAAAGAGAACTATAAGAAGTTGAAAATTGCATTATTTCATTTCTCAGATTTCACCCCTGCAAACATGTATATGGCAGAAAGCAAATTAAATCCACTGCTTTATCTGGAAAGAGAAATGAGTACAAGAAATCGATGCTGTGGTATTAAAAATATATTTGGAGCATTACTTGCTATCTGGCAAACTCTGAGTCAGTAAAGAAAAATTCCAGGAAAATTCTGTAAAAAGAAGGGAGTTTTGACTACTTTGGAACACATTTGGTTGCAAACATTTAAAATTAGTCACTCATCCATACTGCCATCTAGTGTGTGCCTAAAAAACCATATATGACCTACCCTTGTAGGAACAAAACAACAGTATCCAAAAAGCATGGGTACAGAATGCCATTAAAAAGACTGTGGAAAAATACAATTAATGCATCACTACAATTCTTAGATATATTAAACTGAAAGGGACATATGCAACCTTTAAATCTCATTATGCAATACTGGAAGGACATGTAATTAAGTATTAGGAATAATTAGGACATGATTTTTCCAATTTGGAAATGAACGCAATAGGTTTGAATAAAACTAATTTTAAAAAGGAATAAATTCTTGAAAGAGAGTAAGAATAAAACACATGCAGAAAGAACTACATAAAGAAAGTTACAGAAGGCTTTAAAGGAAACGTGACTTCCAAGTTGCTTTTGCTCTCACAAACCCCACCACCACGATAGCTGAGTGTCAGTGGACTGATGGTCTCAATTTTTAAAAATGTAGCCCACATGCTTAATATACCGGGGGCTACTTGACACATCAAAGTTTCATCAACAGAAACTTACTCAACTGCGAAATCACCAACGCCTGTATTCACCACAGACTAAACATCTAGCAGCAGAGAAACACCATTTTCCTCAGTCATGCAAATCCTCTGCTACCTTCTTTTCCTATTAACTGTCCAGCACCAATTCTAGAATATCATGCATTTCCTATCTTGGTGAACAGTTTCAAAGCCAAAGAGCTAAAATTCATTTTTTTCCCAAATGTAAAGAGAGCGTAGCACTAGCACAAATTTTCTGAAGAGGTATGACATGATTCAAAATCTTACAAAATTGCCAATAGTGAAACACACACAGCTGATCCTTCCCTTGGGAAACAAGATAACCTCCTAAGGACGCTTCCAGCTGTATAATAGCATGACTTACTCATGAATTCTCCTGAAAAAAATACCTTTTTTATCAGAAAGGTTTTCAAAATGCATTTCAAAACTGGAAAGACATCATGGGTAAAAAAAAAAATTAAAAAAAATGATCAACACAGAAAGATGCCCGTTTTAAGGACACACTTTATCTGCAGATCACTGAAGTACTGAAGTCTGGGAGAATACATGGGGGCACTAGCCCAATGCTGTTCTTAACAACTTGGGAGGAATAGTTTGGGAGAATATCCTTATGTGAAGTCCTTATGCAACCTTCAAATACATCCAAAACTGATGATCAAAGAGACCAGTACAATTCAGATGTCTTTGTAGTATAACGCACTGGAAAACAGTATGCTTAGAGAACCTTTGATCACAGTATGTCAATGATCTAATCCCTCATGTGATGCACCTGAATGCCACTAATTATTAGAACAATATAGAATTTTAGGAAAAACATGTATTTTTAAAATTCTTGGAGCAGGCCAGCACATTTGAAAATGGGGTAGTACACGCTTTGCCTGATCACATACTCTTGATGTTATAAACTGCTCCCTGTGACTGAATTATAAGTGCACTACTATTGAGAAGTATCTTTGATATATTGGGAAACCGCATGAGCAGTTAAAAGAACATACAGGCCACACCCACAGCATACCTGCAGATAAATTGTCATCAATGGGTTAAGTGGTCTGTGCATCTGTAAAAGCATGTCATACTCCGGAGAACAGTGATTACCACCCTCACTTACAGAATTCCCACCAGCTCAGTTCATGGGGCAATGGCACTTCTTCCTCTCAACTGCTTTGTTTTCATCTCTGGATTTTTGCACAGAACAGGCACAAACTTGGTACAGAATTTACATTAACTTGGTTCCCCATAAAGAATGTTCAGTGGCCATCGCTGTATTGCATGTGCTTGCAGATTTTCTGGTGCTTCCATGCCCAGATATTGTGCTCAGCAACAGGCAGGTGACCTAAGTATGCAGGGCCCATTACAGCATCATTACAGTGACCTTTCTCTGTGACTACATTTATGCCCTATGACCACCAGTGAAGTACAGGGAAGCTAACTACAGACTCTATAATGCTGAATTCACGGCAAACTGCTTATTTCTAAACCTCCAAGGCAAACCAGCTAAATGACAGTAAGAGATGAAAAGCACATCAGAAAAAAAAACAACTGTAATGCACAAGAGGCATCCTTCCTTTCATTTAATACATCACTCTTTAAACCACTGTTCATCCAGCTGCAAGCTTCTGCAAAGTCTGTTGGCATATGTACCATCAACACAAATTGAAATGGTAAAGTACACTGCTAACACATGCTGACAGATACGTACAACCTCTCCCATCCGTGTCTTGTCACCAATTATTGCAAACTGGACTACCACAGACAAATGCTTGATAGTGTAAACAAAGCTTAAAAGAACATTTTAAGTACTTACTAGCAGTACAAACCCCAAAATCTGGTGAAAAATTAAGAATAAAGTTAGTTCTAATCAGGGTAGTGGGATCTAATTAAGAACACCAGGCCTCTCTACCAAAGATAAAATGTCTTCATAATGATTGAAGGAGATATTAGAGAAGTGTTTGGTTAGTGAAACTATGTTCCAAAAAAATGAACCACTGACTGCTAAATTAATTAACAAAGGATTTCTTTTTCAAAGACTATTAAAATCGTAAAGCAGGGAACTATATTGTGCCTATAGACAGATTCTGTCTAGCAGACCTAAACGTTCTCCTCTTCTCTACTATTTTGAGCCTACTAAGCAAATCTCTGGAAACACGAACATTGTATCTAGTCATGGTGATCAGCATTTAATGTTATTTCTGAATTAAACTGAATGGAAGAAATATATAGTGCAAAAAAAAAAAAAAAAAAAAAAAAATTTGGGTTTCTAAAGGAAACTGAGCTATTGAACTACAGCATACACCTTATCATAGAATGGTTTAGGTTGGAAGGGACCTTAAAGATCATCTAGTTCCAACCCCCCTGCCATGGGCAGGGACACCTCCCACTAAACCAGGCTGCTCAAAGCCCCACCCAGCCTGGCCTTGAACACTTCCAGGGATGGAGCTTCTACAACTTCTCTGGGCAACCTGTTCCAGTGCCTCACTACCCTCACAGTGAAAAATTTCTTTCTGACAGCCAATCTGAATCTACCCTCTTTCAGTTTGAAGCCATTACACCTCACCCTATGACTACATGTTCCTCCCCAACTTTCTTGTAGGCACCCTTCAGATACTGAAAGGCCACAATAAGGTCTCCCCAGAGCCTCCTCTTCTGTAGGCTGAAGAACCCCAACCCTCTCAGCCCATCCTCATAGGAGAGGTGCTCCAGCCTTCTGATCATCTTTGTGGCCTCCTCTGGACCCGCTCTACAGGGTGTCAGATGTTAGAAATCAGCATTATGCTGCTACTGGTCTAGCATCATTTCCAAAAGAGATGACTGTCTTTTAAAAAGAAAGTTATGCTTTAGAGTTTCCTACTTCCAAGGGAGGAGTAATCTATCATGGAGTCACAGAGCAATTAAGGCTGGGAGATCATCTAGTCCAACCTCCTGTTCAAACAGGTTCAATTAGAACAGGTTACTCAGGACTTGTTCAGCTGAGTTTTGCCTGTCTACAGGGACGGAGATTCCACAGCGTGTGCAGGCAACTCTTTCCAGTGTCTAACTGTGCTTGCAAGGAAAACATGATTCCTCATACCAAATCATAACTTCCCGTATTCCAACTTGGCTGTTGGCTTTTCTCCTATCACAGTGCATCTTCAGGAAGAGCCTAGTTTCATCTTCTCTGTATTTTCTCATTAGTAGAAACAGCAATAAGGCCTCCCCTTAGCCTTCTCTTCTTACGGCTGAATAAACCCAGTTTTTGCACTCTCCCCTTTTTGTCATGACTTCCAGTCCCCTGACCATCTACGTGGCCCTCTGCCAGACTCACCCTGTATGTGCAAGAGCGTACGCAACAGATTAAGGGTCTACTGAGAAACCTAAAACTAGACATTTATATAGACATATAAACCAGGCCACATACAGTGGCCACACAGAGACCCTTAATCTGTTGGGTACGTTCTTGTGCATACAAACCAATATGCGGTCAGCTTTCTTTGCTGCAAGGGTACACTGACAACTCATGTTCAACTTGTTCCAACAGGACTAGGCCTTTTTCTATAAAGCTGGTTTCTAGCCCGTCAGCCCACCTCAGACGGAGTGCTTGGCACTTGGCTTTACTGAACCTTAGGTGGTTCCTGTCAAGCCATTTCTCCAGCCTGCACAGGCCAATCTGAACAGAGGGCATTCACTGTACTGACCGCTTCCTGTAATTTAGTATCATCCAAGATCTCGCTACAGGCGCACTCTGTCCTGCTGCGCAGGTCATCAGTAAAGACAGGAAACACTACTGGCCCAGCATTAGTCCCTGAGGGACATTACCTTAGCTGTCTGTCAAGCCCCATAAACATCCAAGATATTTGTATCTGTGCACAAAACGAAGGTTTCACATTCGTTGAAAAAAATGACAATTCAATTTGAAGTTATGAGCATATCAAGAATCACCCAAAATTCTTATTCAAAAGAAAAAAGACTTTAGAAATCACACCTGTACTTTCCCAGCTTACACTCAAAGTCAGAAACCATCAAGTTCTGCAAAATCTACATTTATTCTCAGATGTTCTTTTACTATATTGATAGCAAAATTCCAATGTGTGGCTTAATTACCTGTGCTTACACCACAAATGTAGTCAAAAAGTTGATGAACCGGCTTTCCAGTTAGTTCTTCTAGTTTCCGTAGAGTCTGAAGTGCAACTAAACCCCTGAAACACAAAAAAACCCCTTCACACACAATGGTAGTTTAATCTTACATAGCTCTAATTAAGCCCACCTTTGCTTAATTGTAACTAATTATAACTGAATGACTACAACAGTAAGAATCCTGAGTACTTCAGGGAATGAAAGAGCAGCAGAACACAATTAAAACGGAATGATGAATACTAAATATAAATGACATAGTCAGGCGTACCAAAAACAGTATTCAACAGCTACAGCCATACTGTTTTGTAGCCATACTGTTCTGTAGCAAAGGCTCAGGGATGACCATCTTCTGCAGATGTAGACTCAGGACAGACTCTAGCTGTATCCACACGATATGGCACTTAAGACCAAACTTTAACAGGGCTATACAATGCCCCTTGGGACATAGTATTTTTCTGTCTGTGTTTTTTTTGCGCCTCAATTCAATGTGTCTGAAATAATAGGAGAGATGCATTCCAGACCATCGGACTTGTGCTTCTATAGCACGAGACAGATTATCTGCCATTCAAAGGTGCTAACTGTGCTGGGCTAGAGCTAGAGAACTGCATATGGCAAAAGGAGCACCAAACCAAGTACCATCTTGCAAACACATTCTGCTGAGAATGGCACCTCCTGCATGCTGCCCCAAATCTGTCCTGGCTTGTGCTGAAGAGCTCTAATCAAGCCAGTCCAAAACTACAACCAGCTGAACACCACCAATTAAGTGGCACAACAGCCAGTAGTAAGTACTCAGGCTCACTCTCCGGATTTGTTTCATTTAGTGTTATAGATGTAAATACCGCTTTCTAAATATACAGTGTCTTACAATGTCACTCCCCTAGAAATCCAACAGAAAAGTTAACACACTTTTTTTACATATATTGCATGCTTCTTTCTACTTGGTTAAATCTTCATGGTTTACAATGAACTTTTGGAAACACAAATGTTGAAGTTGTGACATACACTTACTCCTTATTGAAGACAACTGATTTTGATGCAAGTAAAGAAATACTATGGGGAAACAAAAAGTTCATGAAACTGTATTTCTCCAATGACTTCACACTTTCTACCAATAAAGATCTGTGAATCAGTAAATATTTGCCAACAAGAGTTCTTCAAATACGCCTGAAAACAAATTTAATGAATGTGCTTCTGCTACAACTCCTTGCAAATTGTGGTAGGTGCATAAATTCATGCAGAACTAGGGCACACGTAACTAAGGACATGTGGTGCATAAATTAAAAAAAAAAAGAAAAAAGCATTCACTGTAGAAGAAATATAAATCAACAGCACAGCTAGAATAGCTTTCACCACTAGCCTATTCATTCTTTCATACGAGACCAGTCCTGCTAAGGCAGGTCACTCTCCAAGCAAGTACAAGAACATATTTTCTATTACTAAGTCAACACAATCGTAAGAGTATAAACTACTTCTAGCATTTCACATCAATTTTGTATTTCTGAGATTAGATTTCTGAGCAGACTAACCCAAACAACCATTTAATTTACTTCCAAAAGGAGAAAGAGCCAATCCAAGCACTTAAGTGTGTAGCTAACTTTAAATGGGTACATAATTTTAGTGTCATAGGAATACTAATGCATGGAAATTTAAGCACAAATGCATACAAAAATAATACCGATCACTTGGATAGTCAAACATAACATAACTGTAAATCATAAATTGCATCTTTGGGCACAATTTTATCAAAGAGAAACTGAAATTTTCTTTCCAGTTACAGTATGAAAAAGGTTACAAATATACAAAAAAACCCATAGGTTTTACCTTGTTCCTCCTCCATCAATAGTGAGGACTCGAATTCCCCAGCCTTTCACAGGGTCTGTATATCCAATTATAGCTAAAGTCTCTCTAACAGCAGCCTGAAGACTTTCGTCATTTGCCTGTCTCAGACGCAGTAGGCATGGGATTAATTTTTCCTGTTGATAAATACAAAGATATTTAATTCTAACTATATGTTTATACCAAAAGAATCCATGCTTAAATTTACTAGTTTGGCATTTAAGCCTAAAAGTAACAAATTAGTTAAACTCAGAGGAAAACATCTTTAAATCTGTACTAACCCATCTCTCTTTCTAACAAGGGAAAGAAAGGACTCCAATATTATGTCGTACACGCCTCATTGCTAAAGTAACTACCTATCAGAATTAAACAATCAAGATGAAATGTAAATCTTTTGAACAGCTAGAAAAGCTGTATTTACCAGCAGTTTAGTTTTATTGACTTTAATGTCACATTGGCCAACTCAAGTATGGAGCACAACAAGTATAGCTAAAAGCCCATATTTTGCTCAATAAGTATCACACTGCTTCAAAATAGGAAACGCCTTCTAAGTGCACTAATATTAAAACAAAACAAAACCTAAAATTCTTCCTCACACTGTGTAATTTTAAAATGTCATATATTATTACAAAGATATAGAGTATCATAAACAAAATGGGAGTAGAGAATGTACTCTTTCATAACAAAGTAATTTGCATCTATTCATGTGGATGCTCGACTCGTACCCTGCCCGGATGATTCATCTGGCCTGCACTCCATTCCTGAAGATCTCCTTTCCAGCAATTCTACAGTTTATGTCACACACCTGTCACATCTTGTGGAAAAAGGCATGGGACTGACAAATGCTGTGATTTGGGTAGTACTGTTCGAATAGTCTATCACCCACCTCCTGTCCTCTCACTGCAGGAAAGAGAATGAGTAGGACTAGATTACATAAACTTATTTGATGGTTATATTCCACTCTTGTCACCTCTCTTCAAAGGAAGCATGCAAACAAGCATAAAAACTGTTGTGCATATACAGATCAACTGTACCGTACATTCCCATCTGGTCAATTGCAACAGAGGACACAGTGTACGACCTTCCGTCTACCACCAGAATAAGCTATACTATCTATCCACATGACAATGCTGTACGCTTCTAAATTAAACATTGCAATCTTAAGAGCCTTTAGCTAAACTACTGATAGTTTGCATGAGTCTGCTTGAACCACCAAAAAATAGCTGTAGACATTCACACTGCAATCTTTACAAATAAAAAATATGACTAGCCCACAAAAGCACAGAAGAAAGTTTCATGTTATTCTACGTCAATTGTCTGTCAGGTATTTATTTTTTGGCTAAGTATAAAGACAATTTGCACCTTAATTGCAACTCCTCTGCTCTCTGGAAATTCTAGAAGATGATAGGTCAGTTCTTCAACCCTGCTGATACAGACTCTTCGATTAGAGGATCTTCGTAAGGCTTGAACTAAAGCTCGAGTCCTGTTATCAATACTCACTCTTGCAATAATCTAAAAAAAAGATAAAGTTATACAGATAACATAAAACTACTCTAAGAAACGTGTACAATTTGTCAAGACTAATTCCAAACTGTTATTTTAAGATTTCTCAGAAGTAATGGACAGCATGTTGTACCAGAGATCTGCTACAGGCTCCAAGTAAGCATTGCTTAAACATAAACAGGCAACCTTTTGATTCTTTGTTTACTAGAAAAATAAATAAAGGAGGCTCACAGCAACAATATACCAAACAAACATGTATCAGCATGTACTCAGATGTATTTTCAGGGCAACTCTGAAATCATAATATTTGGACCAGTAAGGAGTGCAAGACTGCTATAACTACAACAACAAAAAAGCAACTAGATCTAGCTATATTTATGTACTCTCTCTCTACCTATACATAAACTTAATATCTGTATATACTATACACACACGAACTACACACTTTATGTATAAACCCAC
Source organism: Anarhynchus alexandrinus (assembly GCA_008711295.1). NCBI lineage: Eukaryota > Metazoa > Chordata > Aves > Charadriiformes > Charadriidae > Anarhynchus > Anarhynchus alexandrinus. The sequence goes on from VUYV01000069.1 coordinate 1,075,606, forward strand.
ATATAGTTGTATGTACTTATATAAAAAGTATATATACATTTTT
>VUYV01000069.1:1081199-1092168 GCA_008711295.1 Anarhynchus alexandrinus
GCGGCACGCGGGAGGCGGGGCCGGGCCCGGGCCCGCATCGCCTCAGCGCGGCGCGGGGCGGGGCGGGCGTGAGGGCGGCCGCTGCCCTGAGTCCCATCGGTGAGGGCGGAGCGGGTCCTGTCTGGCCCTGCCGGCGGCGCCGGGCCCTTGGTGCCGCCTCCCACCCCTCCCCGTGTCTTTCCCGGAGGCGCTGGGGGGAAGGTGAAGGGGAAGGGGAAGGGGGTCCCCTACCCGGGGAAGGGGGTCAAGCACTGGAACGGGCTCTTTTCTGGCCGCGGGTGTATCCCTCCCCGCGTTTTTGAAGGAAAAATTTCTTCACTGAAAGGGTTGTCAAGCACTGGAACGGGCCGCCCAGGGAGGCGGTTGAGTCGCCATCCCTGGGGGTGTTTGGAAGACGTGTAGACGTGGTGCTGAGGGACACTGTCGTGGTGGACTTGGCAGTGTTAGGTTAACGGTTGGGCTCGATGGTCTTAAAGGTCTCTGCCAACCAAAACGATGCTATGATTCTGTTTGCTGCTTAATAGTGAGAGAAGGATCACAAATACTGTGTTTTTCATAGGTTGGACAGGTTTGGAGGACGCCTTGGTATTACCCAGCCAGACTTAAGAGCAGCAGCAGGCCAGTGAGCTTCCCGCCTACGCAGCCTCTCTGAAAGACAATTTTCATAAAATTGCCTAAACTTAGGGCAATTGCAAAGGATAGTGAACGTGCTGTGTGCCTTGAACGTTAGGAGGATAACGTTTCATTTCTGGTTTCAGATTCCAGTCATCTGCCTCAATTTTTTTCTCACAAATTAAAAAGTAAAATTCATTTTCTTGCCTGGTGTTTTCTTCCCCAAAGGAAAATTTATATCCATTGCATGTTGTAATTATTATCACGTATTTTTTTATAAATTGAACAGATTGAACTTTCTACATCTCCCGATGCAAGACATTCTCCAGCTCGTGAATATTTTATGAATATTAACTGAATAATTTGTAGTTCCTTTTTTGCCCTCTGTCAATGTGGTGGGTTGACCCTGGCTGGTTGCCAGGTGCCCACCAACCCACTCTATCATTCCCGTTCCGTCAACAGAATGGAGGGAGAAAATACAATGAAAAGCTCATGGGTTGAGATGAGGACAGGGAGATCGCTTACCAATTACTGTCACGGGCAAAAACCAGACTCGGTTTGGGAAAATTAATTTAATTTACTGCCAGTCAAATCAGAGTAGGGTAATGAGAAATAATTAAGTCTTATAACGCCTGCCCCCCCTCCCCCCTTCCTGGGCTCAACTTCAGTCCCGGTTTTCTCTACCTCCTCCCCCTGAGTGGCACAGAGGGACAGGGAATGGCGGTTGTGGTCAGTTCATCACATGTTGTCTCTGCACCTCCTTCCTCCTCACACTCTTCCCCTACTCCAGCGTGGGGTCCCTCCCATGAGAGACAGTCCTCCACGAACTTCTCCAATGTGAGTCCTTCCCAGGGGCTGTAGTTCTTCACAAACCGCTCCAGAGTGGGTCCCTTCTGTGGGGTGCAGTCCTTCAGGAACAGACTGCTCCAGTGTGGGTCCTCTGCAGGGTCACAAGTCCTGCCAGCAAACCTGCTCCAGCATGGTCTCCTCTCCTCATGGGTCCACAGGTCCTGCCAGGAGCCTGCTCCAGCACAGGCTCTCCATGGGGTCACAGCCTCCTGCTGTGACCTCCAGCATCCTCCTGCTCTGGTGTGGCATCCTCCACGGGCTGCAGGTGGATATGTGCTCCACCGTTAACCTCCATGGGCTGCAGGGGGACAGCCTGCCTCACCATGGTCTTCACCACGGCTGCAGGGGAATCTCTGCTGCCGTGCCTGGAACACCTCCTTCCTCTCATTCTTCACTGACCTTGGTGTTTGCAGGGCTGTTTCTCTCACATATTCTCACTCCTCTCTCCTGGCTGCTTTTGAGCAGCAGTTTTTTCCCCTTTCTGAGATAGGTTATCACAGGGGCGCTACCAATGTCACTGATGGGCTCAGCTTTGGCCAGCAACAGGACCGTCTTGGAGCCAGCTGGCGTTGGCTCTGTCTGATACGGGGGCAGCTTCTGGTGTCACAGAAGCCACCCCTGCAGTCCCCCTGCTACTAAAACCTTGTCACGTAAACCCAATGCAATCAAATTTTTGCACTCTAAGAAGTATCAAGGCAAGACTTAAAGGCAATATGCCAGTGTCACTTCCTCAGTGAAGTACTCAGCAGCCACAAATAGCTCATGAGCCACGTATTCCCTAGGATTGCTTTGGCACAGGACAGTGGTGGTTCACACCCAGGTGCTCAGCTGTTCCCTCCTAAATGCCTTCAGAGTTGCCACTTTCTGGATTACAGTTCTGCAGGTGTGGTCTGCCTGCCTTCTCTGTAGATGACTACACATCTGGCTCTGTTATCTAGTGGTGGTTTACTTCAGGCAAATGTTTTCAAGACTTGTATGCTATTCTTTAATTTATTGTGTCGTTTCATTGTATATGGCTAAGTTCATTTTTAAATGTATTGGCTGAAACAGTAGTGGTGCCTGCCCCAAGTTCCAGATGTAGCTAAGCAGGCAGGTTTTGGTGGCTATTGTTTTATGAGTTTCTTTAGGTAAATGTCACTTACTGTTACGAGAGCAACGCAGTACTGATATGTTTTAGACCGTGGTAGCAGTGTTAGCTTAAGCAGCTTCCCCAGCTGTGTCTGCCCTCGTGCAAGCCCCAGGACTCCTGTTTGCTTTGCCAATGTGGTGAACTGAATTAGATCTCATCAGATGACTTTAAGAAGCAGCGGCACATCTGAAAGCCACAGTCTGAGCTGGCTTTAAGCAGGCTAACTTGCATTCTTACGACAGCAAAGGATTAGGCAAAAACAAGACCTACAACTTCAGTAAGAAGGAAGTTTGGCCACATTAAGGTTCATGCTGCCAGGGCACATCCTGTCCCTCTTTGACTGGCAAATAAGGTATTGGAGGTAGGTGGCAACTGATCCCTTTTGGCTGCACAGAGTTCCTTCCTAAACAGTCTCACTTTCTCCCATAATCTCATTGTAAAATTCTTTTCTGTGCCCGCTCAGGTGTATGTCTCAGCACTGGGATACGTACAATGGTATGTCGATTCATGCCATTGCTAAGGAAAAGATTCAAGAATTTCACATTTCAGGTCTAATCACAAACCCACGTGTTCTTGCCACACTGCTCTCCCCGAGGATGAACAGACCTGTCTGATCTGACGTGTTCAGAGGCCCATGATTCATGAGCTTCTCAAAACAACCACGCAACTCTCTAAAAGAGCTAAAACACACTGGACAAGAAAAGATAAATTTCTGTATTCACAGGCAGAAATTCTGCATCCGCACTTTCTCAAACGTTTTGCCAATGTAGCCTTCTCTTTACTGTGGTCATGACATTAAGAAGAAATTATCTCAAATTTATTTATTTAAAAGATAGACGCTTCAATCAAGCTAATTTTGTAAGCTCTCTTAATAGCCAAAGGTGAGCTGATTCATCCCGTTTGAATAACCACCTACTTTTTAGATGAGAGAGTTGAATCCACCTGCAGTATTCAGAGGGTGACTAACCCCAGTTACAGTAGTTTTCACATAGTATGGAAATGATCCCATTTATCACATTTTGAGATATATTTTAATTTTAATAGGATGTACATTAACTGTTTTAAAAATATTTTCGTTTCAATACTTTCCATGGGAAGTCTCAAGCGAGAATTTGTTGTGATTATTGATGTTTTTTTTTACTGATCTCTATTAGGTTGCATACCCAGCACTCAGGGTCTGTCAGAGTGATAGTTTTCCAGTTTAGGACAACACTGAAAGTAGTTTGATTTTAACGAGTGCTATTCCTGTATCTTAATTTAAAAAAAATCAGAAGCTTTCAAAACATTTTCCCAATGTACATGTTCATAGATGTTTTTGCAGGTAGAATGCAAAGTTGTGTAAATCAAGTTACAGATCAAAAATTGTAGCAAATCTTCCGACTTTAATGAAAGAGTTCTTTGATGTACGTGCCTTTTGTCATGTTATAGCCAAAGTATTGTAATGTCCATACTACAAGTGAGTTAACTGTGTTCGTTTATATGTATGCTATACTTTTAAATGCCATTAATTATTTTGTACATTTGTACATTTGTCTTGGACTGCTACTTGGAGAGAAAGTCATAATGTGTTATGAGGCAGTTTGATAAAAATTGGATATTTACCAGAAATAATTTTTCCAAAATTTGTCTTTCTAGGGCTCTCTTTCTTGATCCATGAAATATTAAAGTTTTATATTTTCTTACACTCTCCTTCACTATAAAAGGTGGTGCAGATACACTGAAGTTATTTAATTCTGGAACTCCTTAAAAAATTAAGCCTCACTCTTTATTGCTACTCCAGTTGCAGAGTTCAGTGACTCAGGTGACTTAAACCTGAATAGGACAACTTCCAGGGGTGAGATATTAATTCTGGGAAAATAGTTCTGCATATACTTTCACTGTACATTTGATACGAAGGTATTACATGAATAGCATTTGAGTACATGCAGGCAGGGGTTTCCCTTTTCCTTGCCAAATTGATTATGGATGGTATCCTGGAAACACAGCACTGTCACCTAAGAAGCTCAAATGGATTAGAAAAACCCAAGTATTTCAAAACACTATGAGAAATTAACATACATTGGTAGCATAGTATTCTGCTAATAAGAGACAATTGCTTAAATCTAACATCATCAATTAAGCCTTAGGGAAGATGCTGTTTTCCTCAACATCGTATGACATAGACAGAAGCTGTGTAGCGTTCCCAAGTATTTTAAGCTTTGTAAATGCAGAACACAGGTATTCTGCCTCTTAACACTAGATGGCAGACAAAAATGGGAAAACATTTCCTTGTTTTCAGCGATAGAATATTGAAAAATTAATTTACGACTTGAATGAACATTCACTGAAAGTTCTCAAAATAAGAAGAATGAAGACCACTGGACACAGACACAAAATATCACGCTTATGATAGCATGGATACTTTCTGCAGCCTTTCATTTGGCTGTGGTTTTTGGCACAAATACTGCAAATAATCAAGTGGAACATTTCTACATTATTTTCTTATTGCTTTTTTATCTCCGTTACTTCCCTTCAATATTTTGCTCTTGTCAAAGAAGAACTAAAAATTCTTGAAGCCTTAGAAAGACTTAAACAACTCAAATAGAAGAGAAACTTTCAGAGAAAAGTGGCCTTGCAGGCAATATATTGCAACTGCTCCGTATCTGCCTCACATCACTCACCTAAAGTAACCAGGATGCTTTGGTCCTTATTGTCATTGAATCTGACAAAATAATATGTAAGTAACACATTTGCTAAGGAGGCAACTGATTTTCATAGAATATTATAAATTTTTGTACTAAACATTATGTAATCAGTTCACCTAGCAGCCAGTGAATATTTTGGGTTGTTACCCTATTCCTCTCCCAGGTACATCTTCCAAAAGAAGCGCAGCAGGAGTGTCAGAATCCCCAAGGGTACATCCACATGCAATCACACATTAAAGTGTCCGTTCATCTAGCAGTGGCACCACACTAATGTGACTGCTTGTAGGATTTGAGCTACTGTCTGCACCGTGGACGAGGCAGTTGCTCTCCATGCACGCACAAGGTGCTGGCAGCCTTATGATCAGAAAGACCCAAGTTGTCCCATGGTGTCTTTCCTGTTGAGGTTGTTCCAAACAAGAAAAGTAAGTGGACTGGAACAGAAGGGTAAGTGCATAAGTAAATATGACTTTTCTGCCTCATGGTTAGGAAGTCATCTACAAGGACAGCCATAGTTTCTGGTCTTGGTTCCTCAGATATTCTCACGAGGCAATAGCTTTTGGTATAAAATGCATATACAGGAACAAACAACAGACTGGCTTTCCCCTTCCTATGGGAGTGCTTTAGTCACAAGAAGACAACGTGATGTCCCATTTTCCAAGGTTTCTTCTTGGTTCCGTGAATCTTCAATTCTTTTCTGCCTAGTCACCTAGTTTCAACAAGAGGAGAAAGCATTTTCCATTCTGCCTTGCCAATAAATTGGCAAACAGGAGATTCTCTTAGGGAATCAGAAATGTGTATTTAAAACTTCTCAGGCTGAAAATAGCACTGAACCTATTTTCTTTCCTCACCTGGTCAAATATTCTATTCAGAATAGTGTTATAGTAGATATTGTCAGTGAACTTCTCCCTGTTCATCTTCCTTCCTATTCTTGCTCTTCCTCCTCTTCCTGCCCAGGGATCTCCCATTTTCTCACCCCATTTGAAAGAACTGGGCAAGTCCCAGCCTGTTCCTTGAAGGAATGGTTGTAAGGCACCTTTAGAGTTGCAGGCTCTGCATTTTGAATGGGTAAAGGTACCTGGCTCTTGTTCAGAGTTAAGACACTAGATCGGAAACTGGATCTGGGATTTAGCTATGCTGCCCTCTGTCCGTTTGCCTGCTTTGCTAAGTCCAAGCAGTTTGCTGCTTCCCACACAATGTAAAGGTTCCTGGGTCCCTAAATCAGGGTTCTGTATTCTGCTCAGGGAATTGGTACCTGAAGTCTTTTACACAGCTAGTCTTGATTTTCTGTGCCTCCACAGCTCATAGTCAATGGTCTCTGGCCTTGATCAGCACTTTTGTGCGCTCTAGAAATCTATCTGCTAAAAACAAGAGTGCACTAATCAAATTATTATATAGTGATTATGAGTAATGTAGCTGATTACTTAGAATTTGAAATTAAGACTCATGCTAGATGTCGTATTACAATTCCTTTTCAGCCCCCTGTGATTACTTTAATAGTCATTCCGTTGTCTTTCAGCACTCAAGAACTGATAGATGTGAATTTTGTTCTTGCAGCATCTGGTTGAGAGTATGATTGTGCAAGTGCCAAAGTTCTTGGCATGAACGGAAGGAGGTCAAAACGCACAGTCTCTTTAGGTCCACTGGAGTTAATTCACTCTCCTCATTGTTTGCAATTGCTTAGTCGGTATCATCGGAGTAACTGAGTCATTGCTATTTACTTTTAATTAAAACATTGAAATATGTCTGACCTTTATACCAGACCTTGAGGTATTGTACTAGGTTCCATCTTAGCGTTTTTTGCTTTATTAAAAAACTCTGTTTATAACTTCTCATCCGTGGAAAAAGTGTTTTGTCATTCTTCTTCAAAAACAGTCCATCATAGTTTCTTCTGCTGAAGTTAACACATTATTTCTCCATTTTTTTTGCTCTGACCAGCCTCGGTGAGGCTCCTTATCCATCAGTTGTTTTCCACAGCCCTGGTGGCAGGTGAGCTGGCAGGCCATTTAGTGTCCTAATAGAGAATCCAGACTGTCTGGAATGCTGCAAATGAAAAAGATACTTTTTGGCAGAAGCCTATGTACCTGATCTATAATGATTTATTTCTATCTCAACTTAAAGTAGCTTGATGAAAATTGTAGGAGTACCAGTAAAAGATCAGGATTGTCCAGGTAAACACTATTTATTAAAGTTGCACAAAATTTTAAAGCAGCAATGGGAAAAAGGCATTATTTAGAGAATGATTTACAAGCTGTGGAAGATAATTCTACCACCATAATTCAAGTACATGAATTAAGCAAACCAGTTCCAGGCTTTGGGCTGAGTGGGACTCTCAGTCGCTGCTGTCAGTAACGTCTCTGAAATCAGAAACATGCCCAAAGAATGAGGTCAGCGCTGGTGAATAATAAAGCTTTTACTGAAACAGGTTAAAAAGTTATTCTTTCAGACATAATCTCCTTAGGGATTAAAAAAAGGCACGTAGTAATGTACGTAGTTAGTGGTACTGTTTTATGATGAGTACCTAAGACGTGCCCAGTTACGAGTCACAGGGGGCCCATACCCGTGGTTTTTTTCTCTGACTTTAATGCCTGTGGCTAATTCCTACTGAAGGATGCACTTAATTTAGGAGGGTCTTGTTCCAAAATATTGCCTAACAGTAAGTATGGTAGTTTGACGTGTTGCAGTCTTACTTTTTAAGGGTATAAAGCTGAAGTTGTTGTTATGTAGCTTTCAATCTTACTAAAGTAACTTCCCCTTCCTTTAAATACACAGTTAACCTACTCATCTGGGAAGTGAACATAGTTTCACAGAAAGTGAAAGGCATCCAGGCTCTGTGTGTGTGTGTGTGTGCAGGGGAGCAGCTTTTGCACACACGTACACACACACATAAAACACAGGCATGTGCACAACTGACAGCTAGATCCTCTTTGAAGGGTTTAAATTCTGCTTTTGGTATACAAACATGGTTAGCAGGACAGAACGTTGTTCTGTGTTCATTATAATGTCAATTTGAAAAGTTAAGGGTAGTTTATAGTGTGTCTGGACTGGAAATGGGTGAGATTATGGGTTGTCCTGACATTTTCTAATAGTTTTTTGGCTTCCCTAAAAGTTCTCCTTCCTGCCCAAAAGGGGTTTTGTCCAAATCAAAGCTTAACTCTTTCTGAGGAATGGAGTTATTGATACTATTCATCATTTTGTGTCTTCTTGTGTTGTGACAACAGCATTAGTAGCTTCCTACATTGCATGACTGTGTATATGCTCTCTGCAATACTGTCTGCAATACATTTTCTCCCTGTCTTTTGTTGGCACATTGGCTTTAGCTGTTGCATTTGAGGCTGTGTTAGTTCCATAGACCCTCTCTGTTAACTTTCTAACTATATAGTGTTGGACTGATATCATTAAGTCTGGTCTAAAGAACTTTTTATGTTAACATAACTATTGAATTAGCAGTGGGATTTTATATTTTTTTTAAGAAACTAGAACTGTAGGAGCTTGTACCAGTACAGTGGCAAAAAGATGTGCATAATTTTAGTCCAGTAAAGATGATTTACAGTGAAGTAGTTTGTCCACTGCATTCTGGAAATAAGCAATATTTTAATACAGAAAAATATGAATCTACCTTGCTGTAAATGCATCCATGCTACAGGCTAAATCCTTGAACAGTACTCATATGTAACTTTCAGTAATCTCCTATATGAAAGAATCCATTTGCTAACCATTATACTACTTCCAAAAGGAATTATTGTTACATTTCATGCTACTGGTATGTATTTACATTACTTAATACATCTTCTCAAACATACTGTCTATCAGTAGGGCAATTTCAATGCAATACTATTTAACTCTTTTTATCTACCCTAGAATATATTACTAAGTAAATGCTTTATATAAAAATATATTAAGAAGTAAATTTTTCTACCATCTTCTTGATAACGGAATCCTTTACTGCACACTCTAGTCCTTCCCACCCTATAAGGTCTATGGTAGCTGGGTTTTATATTTTAATGTTTGAAAATAAGTAGAATCACATCAGCACTAAGGAAATAATTTTTGGTTTCTCTAAAGTCCTCTAGAGACGTAGCCAATCATGTGAAAATTTGCTTTTCTTAATTAATTGGTTTTCATGACTTGACAAGTGCAGGAGCAATAATCTACTAGCTCTTCAGATCTACAGAATCTGACAGAGAAAAGAGGCAGACCTGGGTTTCTTAAATCAAAAGCAGAGAGCAGTATTTTCCACTTGATCTTTTCATAAATAGGAACTTTTTAGAACTTGTTTATGCATTCCAAAGTAAAAGAGTGCAAACCTATTATCTTCCCAAGTTGTATTTAATAAGTAATGTCTGTCATGAGATGAAACAGTTTCTGGTTTTTAGAAGTTGGTGGGGGGCTTTTAATGCTAAAATACATGTATTTCTGCTTCGGCATATATTCCTTGCCTGGCTTGGTAAAAAGCATCTGCAATGCACTGCTATTCGTGCCATTTTTGGAAGACAAAGATTGTTTAGTCTGGCAAAGATTTGGTTAAGGAGTAATCTAATACCGGCCTGTAAGTACTTTAAGGGCAGCTACGGAGTTGATGGAACCAAATTCTTCTGAGTGGTGGCAGGTGATCTAATAGGGGACAATGGCCACTGTGGGAGGTTCTGAAGGCTCATTAAGGAGTAATTCTTCACCAAGAGCACTGGAACAGGCTGCCCAGAGAGGTGGAATTTCCATACTTGAAGGATTTCAAGACCCGACTGGACAAAGCTATGTCTGACCTGATGGTGATAGTCCCACTTCAATAGGCAGTTAAGCTCTGGAGGAAGACCTCAAGATGCCCCTTTCAACCAATATTTCTATGATTCAGTGATTCTGTGATTAAGGTACTCAGGCTAGTATTGTCAGTATTGTTGCCACAGGTGAAATTGTGGCTGAGATTTGCCTAAATTCTAGCTTTGAAAATATCTCCTTGAACAACAAAGTGACTTGAAATGATTACCCAGCTACAGGTACACAAAAAATGCTTACCTGATTTATATCTTGTATAGCCTCAGTAAATTCAAATGGTTTACTTGACAGTACCACAGATTTAGAGTGTCAGATGCCAGAGGACAGACGAAGGAATTATTAATTGCATGATGTTGGAATTTTGTAAATCGCAACAATCACAATGAGCTAGGCAATTTCTCATCGTCCAAGATAATATTTAAGAAATAATAAACAGAAAATTATGTGGAAATATTTTGGAAAGTTAAATTGTTCCACAATCCTAACACAACAATAGGGTAAAGCCTGTGCTAAATGAGTCTTGGGCCATCTCAGTATACCCTAGGGCAAGTCAAACAGTACTCTGTACCTACATTTAGGCACTGAACTGAAGCCTTGATTCCCTTTGGATGTGATGGGAGTTGACACACATGGCTCACACGTAATCCATAGGTCGAGGGAAGCGGTTATTCCCCTCTACTCAGCAGTCGTTATCCCGCGTCTCTAATACTGCCTCTGGCTGTGGAGCCCCTGCACAGGAAAGGGGTGATGAGCTTGAGTGAGCTCAGCACAGGGCTGTGAAGATCATAGAATCATAGAATCATAGAATGGTTTAGGTTGGAAAGGACCTTGAAGATCATCGAGTTCCAACCCCCCTGCCATAGGCAGGGACACCTCCCACTAGATCAGGTTGCCCAAGGCCACGTCCAGCCTGGCCTTGAACACC